>PVKV010006329.1:0-45249 GCA_004027835.1 Alouatta palliata
GAAGGGAGGGGAGAGACGGGAAGGGGGAAGGGAAGAGGGAAGGGAGGAAAAGGAAGGAAAGGAAAGGAGGGAAGGAGGGAGGGAGGGATGGGGAGGAAGGAAGGAAGGAAAGTTGCCAAGAGAGTACATTTTTAATATTCTCACTGCAAATTAATGATGCAAATATGTGAGGTGACGCATATGTCACATGGCTCGCTTAGTCATTCAACAACACATCCACATATCACAACATCATGTCATATGGTTGTCCCTTGTCAGTTAAACATAGGGAAAGGAAAAAAATCAAATGACCCAATGGAATGCAAAAGCAAAAGCAATCCACAGAAAAGGAAACTCCAGGAGCCAAGAAATGTGTGGCAAGAGGCTCAGCCTCACTAGTCATTAGGGAGGAATGCAGATTGAAACCACAGTGAGATATGATCTCAGCCTCATTTGCGAAAACAAAACATGGACAGCACACATGTGTTTATGAGTTTGTAGGATAACCAGAGCCTCGGACACCGCCTGTACCCTGACTCACGAGTGCCCTGCTGGTTTTCAGTCTCTGGGTGCCACCCATGCTAAGAATTGTATTAAACAGGCTGGGCGCAGTGGCTCACCCCTGTAATCCCAGCACTTTGGGAGGCCAAGGTGGATGGATCACCTGAGGTCGGGAGATCGAGACCAGACTGACCAGCACGGAGGAACCCCGTCTCTACTAAAAATACAAAAAATTAGCTGGGCATGGTGGTATACGCCTATAATTCCAGCTACTTGGGAGGCTGAGGCAGAAGAATAGCTTGAACCTGGGAGGCGGAGGTTTTAGTGAGCCGAGATCGCTCCATTGCACTCCAGACTGGGCAACAAGAGCAAAACTCTGTCTCAAAAAAAAAAAGAAAAAAAAAATTATCTCGGCATGGTAGTTCATGCCTGCAATCCCAGCCACTCAGGAGGCTGACGCAGGTGGATCACTTGAGCTCAGAAGGTTGAGACTGTAAGGAGCCAGGATTTCGCCACTGTACTCTAGCCTGGGCAACGCAGGGAGACATTGTCTCTAAAAAGAAAAACAAAAGTATTGTACAAAAGCTGCTCATTAAACACACATGTGAAACTGAAGCAAGAACCTAACAAAACAGTAATTACTCCTACAACATAGAGTGTGCTCTAATTTCTACTCATTCTATTTCACAGCAGACTGAATGGCTCTCACTACCCTCCAGTGGGTTAAAGCACTCCTTCCAGAAACATCCACTCATGAACAAAGGGACACGTGCATGGCAACATTATATCCTATCCCCAGGAAAGTGGATGAGTCAACCAGGTGTGTCCGCTTGAGGCTTCAGGGATAACTAAACGGTGGTGAAATGCGCAAAATGAACGCAGTCCAGGTGTGTCCACGTAGAAAGAGCTCATCAATGGGCGGGTGCACTTTGGGAGGCAGAGGTGGGCAGATCACCTGAGGTCAGGAGTTCGAGACCAGCCTAGACAACGTGAAACCCCGTCTCTACTAAAAATACAAAAATCAGCGGGGCGTGGTGGTGGGCACCTGTAATCCCAGCTACCTGGGAGGCTGAGGCGGGAGAATTGCTTGAACCGGGGGTGGGCAGAGGTTGTAGTGAGCAGAGATCATGCCACTTCACTCCAGCCAGGGCAACAGAGCAAGACTCCGTTTCGGAAAAAAAGCCACTGAAGCAGAGTTGAAGGAAGAGTGGGCAACGTGGCAAAACCCTACTTCTACAAAAAATATCAAAAATTAGATGGGTGTGGTGGTGCACAACTGCAGTCCCAGCTACTCGGGAGACTAAGGTAGGAGGATTTTCCGGGCTAGAAAATAGTGCAAAGGCCCTGTGATAGCCTTGGCACTTTCCAGGAACAGCAGAAGCCACCATGGCGGGATGAGGAAAAGAGGTGCTACAGATGAGGAGAGAAAAGAACTTGGACTTTGGTTTGAAGCAGAGGGGTAAACTCATCAGATGAATACTGTGAAAATGCCACCCTGGTTGGGCACAGTTTGTTAACTATTGAAACACTCATTACCAAATACATGGGGAGTTATTACACTAGTCTCTTATTTTGTGTGTGTTTGAGATTTTCTTCTTCTTTTTTTTTTCTTTTTCTTTTTTTTTTTTTTTTTGTTTCCCAGACACAGTCTCACTCTGTCACCCAGGCTGGAGTATAGTGGCTTGATCTCGGCTCACCGCAACCTCCACCTCCCGTGTTCAAGTGATTCTCCTACTTCAGCCTTCCAAGTAGCTGGGATTACAGGTGCTCACCACCACGCCCAGTTAATTTTTATATTTTTAGTAGAGACAGGGTTTCACCATGTTGGCCAGGCTGGTCTCAAACTCCTGATCTCAGGTGATCCATCCACCTTGGCCTCCCCAAATGCTGGGATTACAGGAGTGAGCTGCTGCGCCTGGCTGGTGTCGTTTGAGTTCACAGGGTTTGCTGATGAACAGGGCGTGGGAGGGGAGATAAACACCTTGAGCTGAGCCCCTGGGTGCAAGGTGGTCCAGGAGCATTTGCAGAGATGGGCCCTGAGGAGGAGCAGATTCGGGAGTGGAAAGAGTTGCTCTTGGGTCTGGGCTCGCTGCCAGCGGGAGACCTGCGGCCTCCAAGGAGATGTCAGTTTCATGGCTGGGTGAACAAGTCCAGAGTTCAGGGGAGACCCAAGACTAGGAGTCATCAATTTGGGAGTCACCCACAAATAAATAGTATTTAAAACCACGGGACCAGATGAGATCACCTAGGAAGTGGGCGTAGGCAGAGAAGGAAGGAGACCCAGGACGGAGCCGGGGGCCTCTCCTAAGCTTAGAGGTAGGGAGAAGAGTGAGGAGGAGGCAGTGAAGAAGGTGAGGTAGGAGAAAGACTCCCAGGAAGGGAATTTGCCATCTGGTCCTCAATAGCCCCACACCCCATCGGCACCAAGGTCACCCCTCCTCAGCAGCCCCTGACTCTTGCCACTCCAGCTCTTGCTAGGTCATTGCAACAGTCTCAGAGCTTGGGGTTCACCCAGCCCACTCTCCCCACCGCCTTTTGGAGCCATCTTTGTAAAACGCAAATCTGAAGTCACAACTTCCCCTTGCACATTCCGGGTTAGAAAGCACATCCATAGCTCGGGCGCAGTGGCTCAGGCCTGCCATCCCAGCACTTTGGAGGTCAAGGCAGGCGGATCACCTGAGGTCGGGAGTTCCAGACCAGTCTGGTTAACATGGAGAAACCCCGTCTCTACCAAAAATACAAAATTAGCCGGGCATGTTGGCAGGTGCCTGTAATCCCAGCTACTCAGGAGGCTGAGGCAGGAGAATCACTTGAACCCGGGAAGTGGAGGCTGCGGTGAGCCAAGATCACACCATTGCCCTGCAGCCTGGGCGACAAGAGTGAAACCCCATCTCAAAAAATAAAAAAAGAAGAAAGTGCGTCCATAGGCTGGCTGCAGTGGCTCACGCCTGTCATCCCAGCACCTTGGGAGGCCAAGTCAGGCAGATCACCTGAGGTCAGGAGTTCGACAGCCTGGCCAACATGGTGAAATCCAGTCTCTACTAAAAATACAAAAAAAAAAAAAAAAAAAAAAAATTAGCCAGGTGGTGCATGCCTCCCTACTTGGGAGGCTGAGGCAGGAGAATCACTTGAACCTGGGAAACAGAGACTGCAGTGAGCCGAAATCACGCCACTGCACTCCAGCCTGGGTGACACAGTGAGACTCCACTGAAGGAAGGAAGGAAGCGAGGGAGGGAGGGAGGGAAGGAGGAAGGAAGGGAGGGAGGGAGGAAGGAAGGAAGGAAGGAAAAAGGGAATAAAGGAAAGAAGGAAAAAAGGAAGGAAGGAAGGAAGGAAAAAAGGAGGGGAGGAAGGAAGGAAAGGGAGGGATGGAGGGAGGAAGGAAGGAAGGAAAAAAGGAAGGGAGGGAGCGAAGGAGGAAGGAAGGAAGGAAAGAGGAAGGGAGGGAGGGAAGGAAGGAAGAAAGGAAGGAGGGAAGGAAGGAGGGGGGAAGGAAGGAAGGAAGGAGGGAGGGAAGGAAGGAAGGAGGGAAGGAGGGAAGGAGGGAGGGAGGGGAGGAAGGAAGGAAGGAAGGAAGGAGGGAAGGAGGGAGGGAGGGAGGGAGGGAAGGAAGGAAGGAAGGAAGGAAGGAAGGAAGGAAGGAAGGAAGGAAGGAGTGAATCTATAGCTTGGGAACCATGCTCTCCACACCCTGGGTCCTGCGCAGATCAAAATGGACACCTGTGATGTTCCCTTCCCATCACACAGGTGACATGAAGGAACACACACCCTCACACCCCAGGAGCAGGCACGGGAGCCCTCACTGTGGCAGACCAGTTCTCCCTATCAACTGTCTCAGTACTGACTGAGTGGTTAAGTTAAATATTCAAAGCCAGTGGCCTTATACAAAGGCTGGGATGTAACAAAAACCCACCAAGAGTTGTGCCTAGGCCTTTCCTGAGACAAAGCATGACAAAATAACGAAGCAACTCCTAACAGGACCGTTTAGAATTAAACAACTTTTACTGGGAGTCTGAAGAAACCCCAGGCCTCCACGAACAAATTGACTGGGGATCTGAAGGAATGCCTCACACCTCCAAGGTTTAGCAGGAGATAAGAGACTGGTAGTCACCCCAGCACCTGGACCCATTTAAATTAAGTAAATTTACTGAGGCTCCAGAGGAAAGTCTTCAGGACTCAGACTTTAGTTATGGATTAAAAGAAGTTAATCACTTATGTCTTTAGATGAACGCATGCTTACACGTAGACATACAGGGTAGCTTAGAAGGTGTGTAAGCCCTAGAAAACTTTGTAATTTTCAGTTGGTCTGGCAATCATTTCCAGGCCTTCTCCCTGTCACCAGTTACAGAAATAAAAACTCTCGGCTGGGCATGGTGGCTCAAGCCTGTAATCCTAGCACTTTGGGAGGCTGAGGCAGGAAGATCACCTGAGGTCAGGAGTTTGAGACCAGCCTGGCCAACATGGCGAAATCCCATCTTATAAAAAATAAATAAATAAAATAAAATAAAAACTCTCTTCCTCCCCAGTTCATCTCAGTTTGGTCCGGGAACAGAACCACAAGCCGTTCTCCCCTCCTTCCTTCCTGGATGGAAGGCTCACACTCACACCTGAGCCTGAAAGTGCCAGATCATACTTTCCCAGCTCCTGTGGCTTCTGGAAACATCCGCCTCTCATAGAAAGACAGAGAAGGGCCAAGTAGGTTACTCATGCTTGTAATCCCAGCATTCTGAATGCCAAGGGAGGAGTATGGCTTGAGCTCAGGAATTGAAGACCAGCCTAGGCAACATAACGAGACCCCATCTCTACAAATTTTTTTTTTTTTTTTTGAGACTGAGTTTCACTTTTGTCACCCAGGCTGGAGTGCAAAGGCATAATCTCAATTCTCTGCAAGCTCCACCTCCCGGGGTTCAAGCGATCCTCCTGCCTCAACTTCCTGAGTACCTGGGATTACAGACGCCTGCCACCACGCCCAGATAATTTTTCGTATGTTTAGTAAAGGCAGGGTTTCGCCTTGTTGGGTAGGCTGGTCTCGAATTCCTGATCTCAAGTGATCCACCCGCCTTGGCCTCCCAAAGTGCTGGGATTACAGGCATGAGCCACCGCGCCTGACCCAAAAATTGTTTTTAAATTAGCCAGCCTTGGTGACAAGTGCCTGTAGTCCCAGCTACTCAGGAGGCTGAGGTGGGAGGACTGCTTGAGCCCAGGAGGTAGCGGCTGCAGTGAGCTAGGATTGCACCACTGCACTCCAGCCTGGGAAACAGAGCAAGACCCCTCTCAAAAAACTAAAATTAAAATAAAAAATATACAAAGGAAAGAAGGAAGGGAGGGAGGGAAGGAGGGAGGGAGGAAGGAAGGAAGGAAGGAAGGAAGGAAGGAAGGAAGGAAGGAAGGAAGGAAGGAAGGAAGGAACCAAACCCCTAATACTTAAACCACTTGGGGTTGGGTTTGTTGTGTTTTTCAGACAGGGTCTGCTCTGCTGCTCAGGTCAGAGTCCAGTGGCACAATCCTAACTCACTGCAACCTCGACCTCCTGAGTAGCTGGAACCACAGGCACGTACTACCACACCCAGCTAATTTTTGAATTTTTTTGTAGAGCTGGGGTCTTACTATGTTGCCCAGGCTGGTCTTAAACTCCTGGGCTTAAGCGATCCTCCAGTCTCAGCCTCCCAAAGTGCTGGGATGACAGGTGTGAGCCACTGCACCCAGCCAACGGGTCCTTTTAATTCCTCTCCCACCCCAAACTATTTTCTCTTCCCCAACCCCCCCAAGCTCACCCTTTCACTTTGGCAGCAGCTGCACTTGGCGGGAGGGGGAGCTCGATATTCACTGCCCTGAGTGAGAGGGTCATGTTCAGCAAAAGACATAGAAAAGGCTTTGAGGTTTCAAAAACTTAAGATTTGAGGGGATTGAAGGATTAGAGGAAGAAAAATAAAACTTGATAAGTCAGAGAAAGGCCTTCCAGCCCCAAAGCTAGAACAGGTTCCTGGAACAGGAGGAGGACTGGGAGAGACTTGCAGTTCGAGATATTTCAAGGTATTCCAGGCACATCTCATACTTTTCCTGCCTCAAGGATTTCAGTCATTTAATCAGCTGTTTATCTAAGGAGCTCTGGTTCCTCTTAGCTCAGAATGCTTTTTTTAGGCCTGACGTGGTGGCTCACACCTGTAATCCAAGCACTTTGGAGGCCAAGGCGGACGGATCACCTGAGGTTGGGAGTTCAAGACCAGCCTGACCAACATGGTGAAACCCCGTCTTAAAAAAAAAAAGACAAATTCCTGCTGTGTCGTCCAGGCTGGGGTGCAATCGCATGATCTCAGTTCACTGCAACTTCACTGCCCGGGTTCAAGCAATTCTCCTGCCTCAGCCTCCCAAGTAGCTGGATTACAGGCGCCTGACACCATGCCCAGCTAACTTTTATATTTTTAGTAGAGATCGTGTTGGCCAGGCTGGTCTTGAACTCCTGGCCTCAGGTGACCCGCCTGCCTCGACCTCTCAAAGTGCCAGAATTACACACGTGAGCCACCACACCCGGCAAGAATGCATCTTTAGAACCAAGATCTGGAATCTCAGTGTGGTGATTGCTACTGGAGTGTTACTGTGTTTAGGTCATTTTGGTAGACAAAGCTGGGAAATTCACAAATACACACACATACTTTTATGTCTGCTTCTACATCTTTCCATCTATTTATGTCAAAACCCATGAGTTTAATGTCTCCCACTCTCTTCCAACGGTACAGGTTTCATTCTACTCTTCACCCAGTAAACCCAGAAATCTGAGACAAATCTCAGTTAATTTAAAGTTTATTTTTCCAGGGTTGAGGACACATACCTGTAACACATCCTCAAGAGATCCTGAACTCATGTGCCCAAGGTGGTCGGGGCACAGCTTGGTTTTATACCTTTTAGGGAGACATGAGACATCAATCAATACATGTAAAAAGGATATTGGTTTCATCCAGAAAGGTGGGGACAGCTCGAGGTGGGGAGGGGCTCCAGGTCATAGGAACGTGAGAGACAAATGGGCGCATTCTTTGAGTTTCCAATAAGCCTTTCCCCTGTAATCCTGGCTACTCAGGAGGCTAAGGCAGGAGGTGGAGGTTGCAGTGAGCTGAGATCATGCCACCGCACTACAGCCTGGGCAACAGAGCGAGATTCTGCCTCAAAAAACAAAAACCACCTGGAAATGCAGTCCAGTAGGTCTCAGTCTTATTATACTGAGCTGCTATTCAAGATGGAGTTACTCTGGTTCAAACACCTCTGACACTTCCACCCCTAAACATCTCTAAAGTTCATCCACTCCTCTCCCCAGTCAATGACTTCTACCCAAGTCACGTAACCATTACCTCCCACCCAGACAGCAGTGACAGCCTGCCAAATTCTGCCTGCCCAAACCCTTGATTCCTACACGGGTCCTCTAGACCAGTGCTTCTGAACCTTCAGCTGCCTAGAAATCCCCTGAAGAGTTTTTAGAAACACAGAAACTCTGGGTCCCATCCCCAGCAATGTAATTGTGATTCAGAAGGTCCCAGGTAGACTGAGAATGTTTTTCTTTTTTATTAGATGGAGTCTCACTCTGTCTCCAGGCTGGAGTACAGTGGGGTGAACTTAGTTCACTGCAACCTCCGCCTCCCAGGTTCAAGCAATTGTCCTGCCCCAGCCTCCCAAGTAGCTGGGATTACAGGTAGCTGCCACCACGCCAGGCTAATTTTTGTATTTTCAGTAGAGATGAGGTTTTGTCATGTTGGCCAGGCTGCTCTCAAACTCCTTACCTCAACTGATCCACTAGCCTCAGCCTCCTACAGTGCTGGGATTACCCGTGTATTGAGCCACCGCGCCTGGCCTAATTTTTGCATTTGTAACAAGCTTCCCTTAGGGCATCTCCTAGAGGACCCCAGGATGTTTCAGAGGCTGACATACGCTCCATGTCTTCAGGTCACACGTCCAGCAGCAGGACTCTGTGCTGTTCAATACAGTAGCCACTGCCCACAGGTGGCTATTTAACTTATTAAAATAAAATTTAACATTCCGTTCCTCAGTCACACTGGCCACATTTCAAACACTCAACAGCCACACATGCCTAGTGGCTACGCTATGGAACAGCAAGGATTATAGGACATTTACATCATCGCAAGAAGTTCTACTGCACACTGTGGCCTAAGACTTGGCGAGTTTTACTGGACAGCATCGCCCAGACCCAAGATGTGTTCTAAAAAACGAAGGCTGGCTGGTTGTGGAGGCTCACACCTATAATCTCACCACTTTGGGAGGCCAAGGCGGGAGACTCGCTTAAGGCTAGGAGTTTAAGACCAGCCTGGACAACATTTTTTGTCTCTAGAAAAACTACAAAAATTAAAAAAAAAGAAAAGAAAATTAGCCTGGCAAGGTGGCATGCATCTGTTGTCCCAGCTACTTGGGAGGCTGAGGCAGGAAGATGGCTTGAGTCCAAGAGTTCAAGGCTGCAGTGAGACACGGTTGAGCCACTGCACTAGAGCCTGGGCGACAGCGTGAGGCCTTGTCTCATAAAACAAAACAAAACAAAATAAATAAATACACATACAAAGTAAAAATGAGGGTGACTCCTAGGTCCCTCTCCTGCCCGTGAGAATTCAGGGACTCCCCAGTGCCTACAAATCTCATGCTTTTAGGAAGCATAAAGGACTTCGGGAGGCAGGAGGGCAGTCGGAGTGGGACGGTAGAGGGGGGACCGGGGCCAGACCGCGGAGAAGTCCCTAAACCAGCACAGCAGGAAAACGTCTCAGCAGTCCCGGCTCTTCACAGGCTGGAGGAGGGCCACAAGCCTTGAGCTCATTGGCTGAAGGTAGGGGGCGGACTGCCAGAGCCTTCCTTTGATTGGCTATTTTTTCTTAGCGGAAAGCCAATCGTTGCGGGCGGGCGGTGAGGGCGTGGCCAGGCTCGCCGTACAGGCCCCGCCCCAGTCCCGCTGCCCACCCACGCCAGGCGCGCTCGATTGGCGGTGAGTTCAGACTCAGGCCTCTTTCGAGACCCTTTCGCTCCGCATGTCGCCTACTTCCGACCCTGTCCCCGTCAGGGGGCGAGAAAGAACAGGGCCTTCCTCCAACTGCGGGGCACCCTCTCCCCCACCCTGCCCTTCCCCCAGCCCTGCAGCCCCAGAGTGTAAATGTCCAAACGCGCCCTCTCTGCGCTCAGTGTCCCCATCTGGGGTAGGGGTCGGGTTAGGGGTCGCGCTGGTGGCCTGGCAGCCTCCTCTGCAGTGGGAGGAGGAAAGGAGGGGTTGGGCGATTGAGGGGTTGGACCTCGAGACAGGGCAGCCGTGACCTCGTAGGAGCATGGCCCAGGAGGAGGCTGGGAGCCTGCCCCAGGTCCTGGCACGTGTAGGGGCCGCGCATGGCATCCCCGACCTGGCCCAGAAGCTCCACTTCTATGACCGCTGGGCTCCGGATTACGACCAGGTAAACCCATCTGGTTCCTTGCCTCCCCTAGACCGGCCTCCAAATGGCCTCCTACGGTCCTGTTCCTTCCAGACCCGCCTCACAGCTCTGGATTGGCAGCCCCATCAGGGGCCATCACTTCCCTGGGGGCTGCCTGGAAGAGGTGCTATTGAGAAGTCACTGTGGGGCCGGGCTCAGAGGCTCACGCCTGTAATCCCAAGCACTTTGGGAGGCCGAGGCAGGCGGATCACCTGAGGTCAGGAATTGTAGACCAGCCTGGCCAGCATGGTGAAACCCCGTTTCTACTAAAAGTACAAAAATTAGCCAGGCGTGGTGGTGCATGCCTGTAGTCCCAGCTACTCAGGAGGCTGAGGCAGGAGAATCACTTGAACCTGGGAGGTGGAGGTTGCAGTGAGCCAAGATCGCCCCATTGACTCCTGCCTGAGTGAGAGACAAAGACTCCATCCCAAAAAAAAAAAAAAAAGGAGAGAGAGAGAGAGAGAGAGAGAGAGAAATCACTGCGGGCTAAGCAGAGAGAGCTGCCTTGGCCAGGAGGGAAGGTCCCTGGAGGGCTTTCATACAGTAGGCTGGGGGCTAACTCTCCAGTCCTGGCCCCTTAGCAAGGGGAACCACCTCATACCTGGGCGTCCACTCACGGTAGCCCCAGCCAGTCTTGATCCCCCAACACACACAGCTTAGCCTGGCAGATTCTGAGACCACCCCACAAGGGCGATCCCCCAAACCCTGGGGCCCGGTGTTGTAGGCACGGCACTCTTTCCCCAGGACGTGGCCACCCTGCAGTACCGCGCCCCCTGCCTCGCAGTGGACTGCCTCACACAAGCCTTTCCAGGCCCGCCCCACAGTGCCCTGATCCTGGACGTGGCCTGTGGCACAGGCCTAGTGGCTGCCGAGGTGAGGCTCTTCCAAATCCCCTGCCTACTCCTTAGTCCCGCACTTCCTCATCTCCCCCACGCCTCAGACTCTCTGCTCCAAATGCATGAGATGGGACCAGGCACGGTGGCTCACACCTGTAATCCCAGCACTTTGTGGGGCTGAGGCAGGATAGTTTGAGGCCAGCCTGAGCAACATAGCAAGACCCCGTCTCTACAAACAAATTTAAAAATTAGCCACGCAGGGTGGTGCATGCCTGTAGTCCCAGCTACGTGGGAGGCTGAGGTAGGAGGATCACTTGAGCCCAGAAGTTCAAGGCTGCAGTGAGCTATGATCACACCACTGCACTCCAGTTTGGGCAACAAAGAGAGACCTTGTCTCAAAAATTTTTAAAAACAAACACACGGGCCACATTCAGCGCAGAGTCCACTGCCCTCCCAAGGTGCAGGGACCCAGCCGGGAAGCGGCAGGTGTGAACCATGACCGAGTCTCCCACCCCTACCCCAGCTGCAGGCCCGGGGCTTCCTCCAGCTGCATGGGGTGGATGGGAGCCCAGAGATGCTGAAACAGGCCCGGGCCCGAGGCCTCTATCAGCGCCTCAACCTCTGCACCCTGGGCCAGGAGCCTCTGCCCAGCCCCGAAGGTACTTCTTCTCCCACCCCAACACCCCAAGGCCCACCCTCATAGAGGCCTTTCCCTTGCCTATCCTCCAAGCCCCTCCCACACTAAGCCCCTATCCATCACTCAACCCTGCACCCCACGATCTGATTGCGGCCCAGAGCTGGGCCATACTTATCCTCCAGGGGACTTGGGTCCTGCAGTAGCTCTGTCCTCCCTTAGGGTGGTCTGAGGCCACACCATAGACAAAGCACCTTCCAAGCATCACACCATGTCCCCACCCCCATCACACACACGCACACAGGAACCTTCGACGCAGTGCTGATCGTCGGTGCCCTCAGTGACGGCCAGGTGCCCTGCAATGCGATACCTGAGCTCCTGCGTGTCACCAAGCCAGGTGAGGAGCAGCCCAGCCAACCACCCTCCACCCGGGTCACCGTACTCCCTCCCCTCTCCACAGCACAGACACAGGCCCCAGAGTCCCTCAGGCCAAGCGAGGGGCAGCGTCCTGCCCAGGGTCACACACGGCCTAGCCTAACATCCAGCCACCAACAGCAGACCCAGGCAAACAGGCGGGGCAGACAGGTGGCCAGCTCGGCTCTTATCCAAGGGCAAGCAGGAGCAACTCCACCCTCCTGCGGCCTTCGTTTCCCGGCCTGGGAGCCAGGTGGATAATAGGACTGCAGTGCGCATCGGGTGACATCCTGTCTCTAAGACCTTTGCTTGGGTCCTGGCCCACAGTGAGGTCTTGGTTCTGTTCCCTCCTCTCCCTGCTTCCTCACTCATTCATGGATTGCCTTCAGGGCGTCTCGTTCTCTTTCCTGGTCTCAATTTCCTCGTCTGGGAAATGGGGCTGCTCTGGGGAGATGAGAGCTGTGGGCACTGTTTGGAAACTGCACAGCGCGCTGCTGTGGAAGCAGGTGTCTCCGTCTCCTGCTGTGTTCTCGCTCGGCTCTGCGCTTTGCTCTGCTCTGGGCAGAAGGCTCAGACCCTGCCCTGGGCCTTGATCTCAAACCCACTGTGGTCCGGGAAGGAGCCAGAGAGGACAGGGCCTGGTTGGAGGTGGACCCACAAAAGTCGTGAGTGCTCATTGCTCCGAGAATTTATTTATTTAGTTTTAGACAGAGTCTCACTCTGTCGCCGAGGTTGGAGTGCAGTGGCGAAATCTCGGCTCACTGCAACATTCACCTCCCAGGTTCAAGTGATTCTCCTGCCTCAGGCTCCCAAGTAGCTGGAATTACAGGAGCCCACCACCATGCCCAGCTATTTTTTATATTTTTAGTAGAGACAGGGTTTCACCATGTTGGGCAGGCTGGTCTTGAGCTCCTGAACTCAAGTGATCTGCCCGCCTTGGCCTCCCAAAGTGCTGGGATTGCAGGCGTGAGCCTCTGTGCGCGGCCCTACTCCAAGAATTTAGAGAAGAGAGGCATTTCTGAGACCAGGTGAGGAATCCACGTGGGGCGCAGCCTAAGGCAGAAAGGAAAGGGGCTGAGCGTGAGAACCAGGAGGCGCTGGCTGGCTGCAGAACAGGAAATCGGAGAGGTCAAAGTGCTTCCTCTCCCTCCCCTCTCTGCACCCCCTGCCAGGCCCAGCAGAGGCTGTGGCTAAGCCTGGGCAGGTCTGGGCAGGCATCGGCCTCCGGGGAGTCTTGAAGGCTGACAAATGCAGGGACACGGATGGGGTCAGCTGGAAAGGTCGAAGTTGGGCCCAGGAAGACAGGAACTTTGTACTGCATGAGGCAGCCAGGACCAGACTTCCTAGCCCAACCTGTGCCTGCTAAGCCCTTCAGCCCGCCGAGCCCCGTTGCCTGCCCATGGGGGACAGTCTCCCCTGCTCCAGAGCCTCTCCTCTCACCGTGCTCCCTTCTACCAGCAGCGCTCTGCTTCTCCTTACTCCCTCCTCCAGGAAGCCTTCCCAGACCAGTCATTGGGTCTTCCCCATCTCTCCTTCTCAGTGCACCTGAGATCACGCAGGGCACACTATAGGTGCCTGGACCTGAGGTGGCAAGGCCATTTAGCCAGCACTTACTGTAGGGCACTTTACACACACACCAGCCTTCCTGTGATATACGATAATCATCCTCTCCATGCCAGTTGGGAAACTGAGGCCCAGAGAGGTGAAGGGGCTAGCCCAAGATCCAAAGCACACATGGGGGCTTTCTTCCTGTCCAGACAGTCATGTCCTCCGGCAGAGGTGTGGGTGAGTGGGGAGGAGGGTGTCTTCTCAGTCCAGGAGATTAAGTTAAGAATTCCCTGCCAGGCACGGTAGCACACACCTATAATCCCAGCACTTTGGGAGGCCGAGGCGGGAGGATCACTTGAGCCCAGGAGTTAAAGAACAGCCTGGGCAACATAGCAAGACCCCATCTCTACAAAAAAATTTTTGAAAATTAGCCAGGCATGGTGGTGAGCACCTATGGTCCCAGCTACTCAGGAGGCTGAGGTGGGAGGATTCCTGGAGCCCAGGAGTTGAAGGCTACAGTGAGCTATGATTATGCCGCCACACTCCAGCATGGGAAATAGGGTGAGATCCTATCTCAAGAAAGGAAAAAAAAAGGGCCGGGCACAGTGGCTCATGCCTGTAATTCAAGCACTTTGGGAGGCTGAGGCAGGCAGATCACCTGAGGCCAGGAGTTCGAGACCAGCCTGGCCAACATGGCAAAACTCCATCTCTACTAAAAATAAAAAATAGCCGGGCATGGTGGCAGGTGCCTGTAATCCCAGCTTCTCAGGAGGCGGAGGCAGGAAAATCGCTTGAGCTCAGGAGGCAGAGGGTGCAGTGAGCTGAGATTGTGCCACTGCCCTCCAGCCTGGGTGACAGAGCAAGACTCAGTTTCAAAAAAAAAAAAAGAAAGAAAGAAAAAAAAAAAAAGGAATTCCTGATGTAAAAGACACAGAAAGACTGCCCTGGGAAGGAAGCTGGAAGAATTTCTTGCCTTGAAGGGACAACCCTCCCCAGCAGAGATGGCCCCGGGACTGTGGCCTCTGCCCCTCCCCCACCTCACCTGCCCCTCTCCCCCAGGTGGGCTGGTGTGTCTGACCACCAGGACCAACTCGTCTAATCTTCAATACAAGGAGGCCCTGGAGGCCACCCTGGACAGGCTGGAGCAGACTGGGGCATGGGAGCGCCTGGTGGCCCTGCCTGTGGACCGCTGGGAGCTGGCTACCTCCGAGCTAGAGGTGGTACCCAGCACCTCTGCCAAGGATGGCTTCATCTCTGGCATCGTCTACCTGTACCGAAAGCAGAAGGTGACCCAGGTTGAGGAAGTGAGATCCAGCCCCCAGCTGTCCCCTGATTCTATGTGGCCTTAGCTGGGCCCTTCTGCTGGGCCTCC
This sequence comes from Alouatta palliata, assembly GCA_004027835.1. NCBI lineage: Eukaryota > Metazoa > Chordata > Mammalia > Primates > Atelidae > Alouatta > Alouatta palliata. The sequence continues at coordinate 14,734 of PVKV010006329.1, forward strand.
TCTGCCTCCCTTGTAAAATGGGACCACCAAACCAACCCTGCCCCTCAGAAATGCCCTGCCTATTAAATGAGCTCCCAGAAGGGGCAGAAGGACTCACGGCTCTGCAGTTCTCTAGACCCAGAACAGAGTGACATCACGCTGGGCGCGGTGGCTCACACCCGTAATCTCAGCACTTTGGGAGGCCAAGGTGGGCGGATCCTGAAGTCAGGAGTTCCAGACCAGCCTGACCAACATGGAGAAACCCCGTCTCTACTTAAAAAATACAAAATCAACCTGGCATGGTGACACATGCCTGTAATCTCAGCTACTCGGGAGGCTGAGGCAGGAGAATTTCTTGAACCCAGGAAGTGGCGGTTGCAGTGAGCCGAGATCACGCCATTGCACTCCAGCCTGGGCAACAAGAGCAAAACTCCATCTCAAAAAAAAAAAAAAAAGAGTGACATCAGTTCCTGTGGGCTCCAGAATCAAGAAGTGGCAGGGTGTGGTGGCTGAAGCCTGTAATCCAAACCCTTTGGGAGGCCAACACAGGAGGCTTACTTGAGATCGAGAGTTCGAGGCCAGCCTGGGCAACATAGTAAGACCCCCCCATCTCAAAGAAAAATTATAAAAATTAGCACTTTGGGAGGCCGAGGCGGGAGGATCACTTGAGGCCAAGATTTTAAGACCAGCCTGGCCAACATGGTAAAACCTTGTTTCTACTAAAAGCACAAAAATTAGTTGGATATGGTAGCACATGCCTGTACTCCCAGCTACTTGAGAGGCTTACAGGAGAATTACTGGAACCCCGTTGGGGTAGAGGTTGCAGTGAGCTGAGTTCACACCACTGAGTGTCAGAGCAAGACTCTGTCTCAAAAAAAAGAAATTGTAAAAATTAGCCAGGTGCCATGGGTGCATGCCTGTAGTCCCAGCTACTCAGGAGGCTGAGGAGGAAGGATTGCTTGAGCCTGGAGGTCGTGGCTGTGGTTACAGTGAGCACTCCAGCCTGGGGACAAGACCCTGACTGTAAAAAAAGAAAGGAGGCCCGGCTCGGTGGCTCACACCTATAATCCCAGCACTTTGGGAGGACAAGGCGGGCAGATCACAAGGTCAGGAGTTTGAGACCAGCCTAACCAACATGGTGAAACCTCATCTCTATTAATAATACAAAAATTAGCTGGGCATGGCGGCAGATGCCTGTAATTCCAGCTACTCGGGAGGCTGAGGCAGGAGAATTGCTTGAATCCGGGGGACGGAGGTTGCAGCGAGCCAAGATCACGCCACTGCACTCTAGCCTGGGCGACAGAGCAAAAACTCTCTCAAAAAAAAAGTGACAGAGGAAAAAAAAAAAAAAGAAGTGACAGGGAAGAGCCCTCCCCGAGCCCTCCCCGAGCCAGGTATAATGGGTCGCTCCTTCCAGGGTGCTGGGCCCGCTCACTTCTAACTTATTGACAAGAAAACGAAGCCTGAGCCACCTTGGAACATGCTGTGCACAACAGTGTCAGAGCAGGGACCCAAGGCCAAGTGCAAGGGGTTGCGGAGACCCAAGCCCTGTCCTGGACAGCTCCCCCACCCAAATTCGGAGCCCAGAGTCCCAAGCTGTAGGTCTGGGGCTGAGCCACACTCCATTTCCTCATCCATCAAGGGATCGGAATGCCAAGCTCTGGGTGTGGCTTGGAGGCTGCCCTTCAGGTGAAAGGCATTCGGTGACCAGCAGCACCTCGAGGGGTGTGAACAGGGCTGATGATAATTTCTCCATCAGAGACAGTGGGAAGATTTAATGGGCGAGGTGGCTCCAAGCTGGGCTTTCAGGACAAGCAGGATCCAGAAGGGTGGAGAAGGGAAAAGGGACATTCCAGGCTGGGAGCTGGGACGGCCTGTGCAAAGGCTGGGAAGTGGGACCTGTAGGGTGACCCAGCAAAGAGGAACAGACCAGCCTGGCTTCCCAGACAAAGCTGGAGCAACAGCAGGGTGGAGGTTGCAGGTGACCTATACCTCGGAGCTGGCAGCCCATGTGGCTTCCCTTCTGGGGTCCCCAAACCTTCACTGGGGTCCCAGGCATACACTGTTTCCTGTATATGAGTTTGCCCTTCAACCAAAGAAGGGCCCCCCATCTGGACAAGGTGATGCCTTGGGGGCCCATTTCAACGTTTGTTTGTTTTTTTTTTGAGACCCGATCTTGCTCTGTCACCCAGGCTGGAGTGCAGTATCACGATCTGGACTCACTGCAGCCTCCGCCTCCCAGGTTCAAGCGATTCTCCTGTCTCAGCCTCCTGAGTAGCTGGGATTGCAGGCGCACACCACCACGCCCAGCTAACTTTTGTATTTTTAGTAGCGACGGGGTTTCACCATGTTGGTCAGGCTGGTCTCAATCTCCTGACCTTGAGATCCACTTGCCTCAGCCTCCCAAAGTGCTGGGATTATAGGCGTGAGCCACCGCACCTGGCCTCAATTTTTTTTTTTTTTTAGGTGATAACTTGGGGGCCCATTTCATTGCTTTTTTTTTTTTTTTATTTTAGGTGATACCATGGAGGCCCATTTCAGTTTCTTTCTTAAGTTGATACCTTGGAGGTCCGTTTTGATTTTTTTTTTCCTTTAAGACATAAGTTCTCGCTCTGTCACCCAGGCTGGAGTGCAGTGGTGTGATCAAGGCTCACTGCAGCCTCAAACTCGTGGGCTCAAGCAAACCTCCTACCTCGACCTCCCCAAGTACAGGGATTACAGGCATCAGCCACCACGCCCGGCTCATTTTTTAAACTTTTTGTAGAGATGGGGCCACTGTGTTGCCCAGGCTGGTCTCAGACTCCCGCCTCAAGTGATCCTCCCACCTCCACCTTTTAAAGTGCTGGGATTACAGGTGCACACCACCGCACCCGGCCCAGCTCCAATTTTTCCACAATTCCCAGGATCACCTTTTTTTTTTTTTTTTTTAAGTGTTCGTGTTCCTGCCACAGCCCAGTGGTCCAGCTCCTCACCGACCCCCTGCCCAGGCCTCCAGCCCTGCCCCACCTACCTCCACAGCAGAAATCGGAGACAATACAACTTATTCCAAGGGGTGGCAGGGATAAAATTAAAAAAAAAAAAAAATACAACTTATTCCTGTGCACAGGTCCCATTTATTGTAGAAAATAATAATAATTACAGTGGTGAATAGATCTTCTTAAATTACAAAACAGAAACAACAAAGAAGGCGGAGGAAAAACCCCGGGACTTCTGAGGGTGAAGCCATCCCCTCCTCCCTGCCACCCTCCCAGGCTGGTAGTGTCCTTGGCAGGGGCAGAGGACTCAGAGGGGATCAGTGTCTAGAGGCCCAGGGGCCCTGGGCTGAAGTAGGTGAAGCACAGAGTCCTGAGGCCGCAGAGCTGGGCAGCCAGAGCGGCCTCTCAGGTCCCCTCCCCCACCACTGCCCAAACCTGTTTACATCGCCTTCACCCCTTCCCTCCAAACCCGTCCATCCACTCTGCACTGCCCAGGCAGGTGCGTGGGCGAGGCCTCAGCCATACTCCTGGGCGCGGGTTTGAGTGAGCAAGGCACAGTCCCAGAGGTGACATCAAGGCCTGCCCAGGAACAGAGGAGACACCAGGGAAAGAGCTGGAGTCTCAGAAGATGCAGGCAGACAGGGCGGGGAAGCTGTAAATGGGGACCGTGGCCAACGCCGATGAAGGCAGAGCCCAAAGTGGCCAGCAGGAGCCAGCTCCCCACTCCACCACCACACCCTGTCACCTCCGTCCCTCTGCAATATCCAGAGGAGGGTGGCATCTGTCCTTGCTAGCAGGAGGCGGCCTTGGGAAGGTGTCTGAGCGGGCCGGAGAGGCTGAAGGCTGCTACTCTCCTACCTCGCTCAGTCTCCGTTTGCCCAGTCCCCAGTCCCCAGCAGTCAGTGGCCCACGGCAGGGCCCTCGTAGGGTCACAGCCTGCGCCGAGCTCAGTCCAGGGAAGAACAAAGGCAAGAGGGACAGAGCGGAGCCGTGGCACCTTACACGTAGTTGCTGGTGGCAGCAGAGCGGGCAGCAGAATACTTGGCGGAGTAAGGCTTGTCTGTGCGGGGTGGGCAGTTGCAGCAGAGCAGCCCTCCGCCAAGCAGCAGGAGGCCCGAGGCGGCCCAGCCGATGTAGAGCGAGGCACCCAACTCCCGCTTCTGCCCGGAGGCCACTAGAGGGTTGTAGAAGTCTTGGATGATGTTGTGGGCCGTCCAGGATGCGGGCACTATCACCAGCAGGCCGGCCAGCAGGAACACCACGCCAGCCACGATCATGGTCTTGGCCTTGGCGCTCTCATCCTCCAGGCAGTTGGTGCACTTGCCGCCCACCACGGACAGCAGCACGCCCAGCGCAGCCAGGATGATGCTGATGATGATGAGGGCGCGGGCCGCCTGCAGGTCCTGCGGCAGCGCCAGCAGCGAGTCGTACACCTTGCACTGCATCTGGCCGGTGCTCTGCACCACGCAGTTCATCCACAGGCCCTCCCAGATGGTCTGCGACGTGACGATGTTGCTGCCGATGAAGGCCGTCACGCGCCACATGGGCAGCGCGCAGCACAGCATGGCGGCCAGCCAGCCCAGCACGGCCAGCGCGATGCCCGCCACCTGTAGCCCCATGGAGGCCATCGCTCGGCGTCCGCGGAGGTCGAGGACCCGGAAGGCTGCGGTGATCCGGCTGTGGGGGCTGTAGGATTCCACGCGCTGGGGACCGACTTGACCTTCGCAGAGAGCTCCTTTGCTCCGTGAGTCCTAATGCAAAACCCAGCAAGTGTGAGCAGACCAGTTCCTTCCTGCCAACAGCTGCCAGCGCACTCTCTCTCCGGGACAGGTGGAGCGGTTATATGGCTCTGGTGGAGGGGCGGGGGCAGGGGGAGGGGTTTTCCTCACTGGGGCCTCCCCTTGACCAGTTTCTCTGGATTCCTGAACCCAAGCCAACAAAGGCACTTTTGAGGCCCCAGCCCTGGGCCCCTGAGTCACTGTCCTGTCTCAGAAGAAACTACCCTCTCCCCTTCCTCAAAGCCCGTGCTGAGATCAGCCAGCAGGCGGACACTGAGTCATAACCCAGGGACACCTGGGTGTTCACAGCGCAAGGTCAGGGGGCAGCCAGACCCAGCCAGGTTTGGGACCCTGAAGACCAGGGTCCCCACAAGCCAGTACTTCCTCATTCCAGGATTAGGTGGGAGGACAGGGTGGGGACCCTCAGGGAGAGAATTTGAGGATGAAGTCTTGGAAATGACACGAGAAACCCCACCTTGGTTTTTGTCGTTTCTTATCAGTTTAATCACTGGCAGTTTCACTGTTGTTGTGATTCTGATCGTTAGTGCATCTGACCTCACCAGCAATTTTCTCAGCATTGGTCAAATAAAGTTCCATGTAGGGGAGCGAGGAGCCGGGAGTCTGGGACCCCTGGGTTCATCACTCACTCTCACCCATCTTTATCACCCAGCTTTCCTGCTTGGCTAGAAGAGGGGTCTTGGACATGATACACCTTCAGCCAGAAAGAGACAGGCACCTGCCTTCTCTCCACCTCCGCAGAAGTTTAGGCTGGTGGGCTCTGTTCCTGCCGAGGTCCAGCCTGCTTGCCCGGGAGTGGGCGGGGCCGGTCACCAGAAAGCCATGAACTAGATCCTGGAGCCATCATCAGCCCCGTAAATGGGTGTTTACCCTGTGGAGACACAAAACCTTCTGATAAAGCCAGATGGGTGCAAAGTCCCAGGAGAACTGCAAAGGGAAGGGGAGCTCTTCCGGGGCGGAGGCGGTCATGCTGGGGGACCTTGACTGCCAAGGGGCACGGCGTGGCACAACTCTGGGGGGCGCTGGATTCTTGGATTATGCTGCAGAAAGCATCAGGAACAGGTCCCCCAGAAAAATTCTGCAAGGCAGCGGGACGTAGTGTAATCCCAGCACTTTGGGAGGTTGAGGTGGGTGGATCATGAGGTCAGGAGTTCAAGACTAGCCTGACCAACATGGTGAAACCCTGTCTCTACTAAACATACAAAAAAAAAAAATTAGCCAGGCATGGTGGTGGGCGCCTGTAATCCCAGCTACTCAGGAGGCTGAGGCAGGAGAATTGCTTAAATCTAGGAGGCGGAGGTTGCAGTGAGCCAAGATCTCGCCATGGCACTCCAGCCTGGGCGACCGAGTGAGGCTCTGTCTCAAAAAAAAAAAAAAAAAAAAAACAAGAAAGAAAAAGAAAAGTTCTGCAAGACAACAGGACTGGCTAAGGGAGGACATTCTGGTGGAGGGGACAAAGACTGAGGGTGGGCCAGGGTGGACACAGGCAGCTCATTCTGGGAACAGAGCCCCCAGGAGAGATGTGCCAGGCAGCGAGACTGGTGAAGGAGGACATTCGGGCAGAGGAAACAAGGGCAGAGGTGGCAAGGTGGGGAAAGGCAGCTCGTTCTGGGAACAGCAAGGAATCCAGTTGAACCAGAGATTGGGCTGGGGAGGGAGGGGCAGAGTAAAACGGTCAGAAATTTCTGCCTGGAATGTGACGAGCCCTGGGAGATAGAGGGAGGGTGGAGGGTCTAGATCAGGAAGAGCTTCCTTCAAGGCAGACGTCTCGGGGGACCTCCAGGAAGGGGTCCCCGTGGGAGTGATTGACAGTGTCCGGGGCTCATCCCAGCCACACCGAGGGAGCGTCTCCTCACCTCCCGTGTGGTCATTTTGTATCTCTGTTCCCCGCAGTGCTGGGAGCGCTGCAGGGGCCACGGCTCCAGTGTATCCTGAGCTGCCATCATTGTCCAGCACTGGTGGCCGTGTGCCCAGTTCTGACCCAGAAGGCTGCCTAGTCCTTGAGGGAAAGTAATCAAGGGTGCCATGGTTTGGGTGGAATCGATTAGTGAATACACATGGGAGGTATCCAAGATAGGTCTGTTGACGGGTCATGAAGCACCCGGCAGCCTGGGACAGTCTAGCATGAGCCACGCATGTCACAGAGGGGAAGCTGAGGCCTGGCGTTGTAGTTGACTCTACACACATCGATCTCCCCTGCTAGGCCGGTGCTCCTGGAAGACAGGAACAATGCCTTCTGCAACCTCTGCTCCCAGCACCAGGCTTCATACATCACAGACGCCCAAGAAATGTTCCGGGAGTTCGCTGCAGCTCATGCCAGTAATCCCAGCACTTGGGGAGGCCGGGGTGAGAGGATCGCTTGAGGCCGGAAGTTTGAGGCTGCAGGGAGCTATAATCGCACCAGTGCACTCCAGCCTTGGGCAACGGAGCAAGACCCTGTCTCAAAAGAAAAGAAAAAGAAATGCTTGATGGAAAGAATGAGGGATTCTCCAGTTTCCAGTCGCACTCCCACATCTTCACCTCCATCGCGGGCACACTGACCAAAGCAAACAGGGATGGTTTCTGCCTGGACCACGCCTCCCTGGGGCTTTCTTTACAAGGCCTTCCCCCCACCCCCATCATGATTGTGGATAATTGCTTTCCCCCGCGATGACCTCATCACAGCCTCCTGCCAGTCAACAGGGCAGGGACTTTTATTGTCTTGGCTCAAAGGAGTGAACTGAAGCCCAGAGAGGGCCAGGGGCTTGCCCAGGACCGGTGGGCACTCCAGCATGGGTGCGTCCTTCCCCAATGCTTCTTACCTGTGGTCCCAGCCAGGTAGCCTTTAGCAAGCTGTCTGAGTAGACACGTGACTTGGCCAGATGGCCAGAACCCACCCCCCGCCCCACTTCCTGCCCTTGCTTCCCTAGGACACAGCCAACTGGCACTTGGAGAAGCAGCTGTGGGGGAGGGGGAGCAGGCAAGCCCTAGAACAGTCCACCTGTGGTCCTACAGAAGTGACTAAGAAGCTGTCCTTCCAGCCAGCCGCAGCCACACGTATCCAGAGCAGAGAGCAGGGAGGGGTTGGGAGTTTGGGGAAGGGCAGGTGCAGGAGGGGCCCCAGGCAAACATAGGGCAGGGGAAGAGGCTTGGAGCTCACAGGGGAAGGGGGGGCTAGGGGACCCAGGTGTGAAGGGCGGGCCAGAAGGATGTCCTTGGGAATCAGCCAGTAGAGTGGAGCTGGAGAGAGATTTGTTGATGCCAAGAGAGGTTGGCTGAGTCCCACCCACCTGCCGCAGGAAAACACCAGCAAAGGCAAGATGCTTCTCCCCACTCCGCTCTGGCTCCCAGAGCCCTAAGGCAGAGGAAAACAAGGAAGTTTACCTCCACGCCTGCATCTGGCGCTCTCCCCAAAGCCCTAAAATCTTTTACAGGGACACCTTATAAGGCATCTGCCATTCATCACCTTTGTTTAGGGGTCAGAGAGTGCAGGGTTGGTTGGCACTCATTTCTCTTCTTTCCTTTTTTTGTGGGGTGGCGGGGTTTGAAATGGAGTCTCGCTCTGATGACCGGGCTGGAGTGCAGTGGCGAGACCTCGGCTCACCGAAACCTCAGCCTCCTGAGTTCAAGCGATTCTCCTGACTCAGCCTCCCCAGTAGCTGGGACTACAGGCAAGTGCCACCACGCCCGGCTAATTTTTGTATTTTTAGTAGAGACAGGATTTCACCATGTTGGCCAGGCTGGTCTCGAACTCCTGATCTTGTGATCTGCCCGCCTTGGCCTCCCAAAGTGCTGGGATTACAAGCGTGAGCCACTGCATCTGGCCTTCTTTTTCTTTTTCATAACATGCACTGTGTGATTTTGTGACGACAGAATTGTATCACATGTGCTGGTTTCTAACTTTGTTTATTTCTCTCCATCACCCAGGCTGGAGTGCAGTGGCGTGATCTCGGCTCACTGCAGTCTCCCCCTCCCAGGTTCAAGCAATTCTCCTGCCTCAGCCTCTCCAGTAGCTGGGATTACAGGTGCCCGCCACTACACCCGGCTAATTTTTGTAGTTTTAGTAGCGGCGGGGTTTCAGCATGTTGGCCACGCTGGTCTTAAACTTCTGGCTTCAAGTGATCCACCCGCCTCAGCCTCCCAAAGTGCTGGGATTACAGGCGTGAGCCACCGTGCCCAGCCACATGTGCTGGTTTCTGTCAAGAATAAAAACCACCAGATCAGCTCACCCATCTCTGCTCACCCCGTAAACCATCTTTCCAGCCCTGGGGCTGTCCCTGAGCCACAGGTCCTTTGTAAAAATGAGGATGTTGCACACCCTCCTCTCTCAAAAACAAAAACAGACATGAAATGAGATGGGAATGTAAAAATGCTTCTCTAGCCAAAAAGTTCAGGACAAAAGCTGGGAAGCTGTGTATCCATAAGCCATCCTCCCAGCCCTGGGGCCTTGGATAATACACTTCCATCTCTGAGCCCCAGCTTCCTCCTTTGTACAATGAGAACACTGGGGCCCACTCCCCAATCTGAGGCACGTGTGAAATGAGAGGAGAATGTAAAAATGCTTTGTGAACCAAAGAGTTTAATACCAAGAGGAAGGAGCAAAGTTCTGGACGCCAAGTGGCTACTGCTCAGCTCGGATCCTGGTCATATCAGGTGGGAGCTTTTCAGACCCCTGTCCCCAAAGTTCCAGGGGCTTGGCCAAGTCCCCAGTTGTTTTGTTTTTTCTTTCTTTTTGAGACAGAATATTGCTCTGTCATCCAGGCTATAGTGCAGTGGTGCGATCTCAGCTCACTGTAACCTCTGCCTCCTAGATTCAAGCAATTCTCCTGCCTCAGCCTCCCAAGTAGCTGGGATTACAGGCATCTGCCGCCATGCCCAGATAATTTTTGTATTTTTAGTAGAGACAGGGTTTCGCCATGTTGGTCAGGCTGGTCTCAAACTTCTGACCTGAAGTGACTCACCTCAGCCTCCCAAAGTGCTGGGATTACAGGCATGAGCCACCTTGCCCGGCCTCGAGTCCCCAGTTATAACACACACACATGCAGCTTGTCCTGAGCTCAGCTCCCTGGGAGTCCTTAGCAAAGATACAAAAACAAAGTCTCCCTTCTAACCCCAAGCTCCACTGGCTTCTGAGCCCTAGGGCCGGTGATGGGACCCTGTCCTGCAGACAAAAAGATCTCAGTGGGCTGAGCACTCTGGCTCCCAGGGCTTACACTCCATATCTTTAGGGAACAGGAAGACTAAAGACAGGAAAGCCAGTGTAAATTAAAATGATTCCTACGCCAGGCACAGTAGCTCACGCCCATAATCCCAGCACTTTGGGAGGCAGAGGCAGGAGGATCACGAGGTCAAGAGATCAAGACCATCCTGGCTAACACAGTGAAACCCTGTCTCTACTAAAAATACAAAAAATTAGCCGGGCATGGTGGCGTGTGTCTGTAATCCCAGTTACTCAGGAGGCTGAGGCAGGAGAATCGCTTGAACCTGAGAGGCAGAGGTTGCAGTGAGCCGAGGTGGCACCACTGCACCCCAGCCTGGGCGACAGAGCAAGACTCGTCTCAAATTAAAATAAATAAATAAAGGATGGATTTTTTTTCCTTTAAGCAACAAGATCCTAGTTCTTTCTGAAGCCCTTGAGCTCAGATTGGAGGCCTGGCACAGGCTGAAAGGGGGAGTCCTTGGCTCTGAGCCTAGCACCCCACACCAGCAAGACTGTGCACCCCCTCTGGCTGGAGCTGGGTGATGGCCGGTCTGGCTGCCAGTCTGGCCAGACTGGCTGAGCAGGTGCTGCCCCTAGGCTGGGCCCCACGTGGGCCAGGATGGGGGTGGTGGCCACATCTGTGGGTGCTTCCAAGGAAAAGAAAGACCACACCGCTGCCTCCTGGCAGAGTCCCGGGGCCCGGCACTTCTGGTGGCAGGGATGGGGAGAGGGGCTGAGCAAAGCGGGGAGACTCAGTGAGAGAGCTCAGTTAGAGACTCAGAGGAGAAGGCTGTGTGAAGGGAGGGATGCTTACACAGGGGTTAGGACTGAGAGATCCTTTGTTAAATTCCTTTCCCCCAAATCGGTGCATCAATTTCAGTTTATGTCTGTTAGTTTCAGAAAGCCTGGCCAGGCACGGTGGCTTATGCCTCTAATCCCAAAGCTTTCGGAGGCTTGAGGCCCGGAATTCAAGACCTGCCTCGGCAACATAGTGAGACCCTATTTCTATTTTTATTTATTTATTTATTTTTTTAATTAGCCAGGCATGGTGGCATACGCCTGTAATCTCAACTATTCGGAGGCTCAGACAGAAGGCTCACTTAAGCCCAGGAGTTGGAGGCTGCAGTGAGCCATGATCATGCCACTGTACTCCAACCTGGGTGACAGAGCAAGACCTCTTCTCTAATAAATAAATAAATAGCAAGCCCCATATTTACCATGACCTTCTGCATTCCCACCATTCTACTTAGCTGTCCAACCCTTCACAGGTCACTCCCCCACTTCACAGAGAGATCCATCCAGGCCCCAGGCATAAACCCTCCCTCCCACCCACAGCCACCTGGCCCTCCTGCTCCCCCCACCTCATTTCAGAGCAGCTCTGTCTCTACCTGCCTTTATTTCAGTTTCCCAGAGGCAGGGGAGGGAGAGAACCTAAGGGCTGAGGAATTCCTGAAGACCCTCTAATCTGATGGTGGAATCAATCCTCCCCAGCCCCACCCCTCCCACTCCCCATCCAGGACAGCCTCCTCCTGCCAGGTGCCTCTGCCTTGGCCTCTCAGGAAGCAAGCCAACCAAAAAACTTTTCTTTTTCTTTTCTTTTTTTTTTTTTTTTTTTTTTCCAGGCTGGAGTGCAGTGGTACAATCTCGGCTCACTGCAACCTCTTCCTACTGGGTTCAAGCGATTCTCCTGCCTCAACCTCCCAAGTAGCTGGGATTACAGGCGCACACCAGCACGCTTGACTGATTTTTGTATTTTTAGTAGAGACGGTGTTTCACCATGTTGGGCAGGCTGGTTTCAACTCCTGACCTCATGATCTGTCCACCTCAGCCTCCCAAAGTGCTGGGATTATAGGCGTGAGCCACCGTGCCCAGGCAGCAAACCATTTCTTGAGCACCTACTCTGGGACCAGGCACTATGCTAAGAGCCTTTGAAAAACATTGAATAGCAGGATATCATTTCATCTCACCGCAAAATAGTGCAGGGGCGTTCACTGTCAATCTCTTGTTGGTTTTTTTTTTTTTTTTTTTTTAAGAGATGGAGTATCTGAGTCATGGCATGAAAAAAAAAAAAAAGAGATGGAGTCTTGCTCTGTCACCCAGGCTGGAGTGCAGTGGCATAATCGTAACTCACTGCAGCAGCCTCGAATTCCTGGGCTCAAGCAAACCTCCACCTTCAGCCTCCGGAGTAGCTGGGACTACAGGTGTGCACCACCACACTCAGCTAACTTTTTGTTTTTTTGTAGAGACAGGGTCTCCCTATGTTGCCCAGGCTGGTCTCTACTCCTGGCTTCAGGTGATCCTCCTGCGTTGGCCTCTCAAAGTGCCGGGAATGTAGGGATGAGCCACCAGACCCAGCCCATTCCCATTTTAGAGATGAGAAAACTAAGGTTCTGGGAGCTGATGTGATATTCCAAGGCCACCAGAATAATGGCAAGAGGGGCGTCCACTCCCTGCCCGACGTCTGATTCTGGGACTCATCTTCTACCCCTACTCTCCTATTTATTATTCTCTGTCTTTTTTTATTCCTTAATTCTTTCTGGAAAGACATGCTGAGCACCTGCACTGGGCCAGGCCCAGGGCTAGGCATGGAGCTCATCAAGGTGTACTCAGCCCATTCTGAATTTAAATAAACAGCTCCCATGCAGGGAAAACTAGCCCTGTGTGAACACTGGATCGGGAAATATTAAGTTTACCTGGGGCACCCCAGGCAGGCTTCCTGGAGGAAGTGGTAAGTGGAAAGGAAACTGGAATAATGAGTAAAAGCTTAGGAGGCACCCCAGGCAGGCTTCCTGGAGGAAGTGGCAAGTGGAAAGGAAACTGGAAGAATGAGTAAAAGCTTAGAGACCTATGAACAGGAGAGAGCTCTCCCAAAAGGAGAGTAGCAGAGACAAAAATAGGGGTATGTTGGGGGAGGAAGCATCTGTGGCAAAAGTGAACTTCAGGGGTGGAAAGCCGGTAGGTGAGGAAGCTAGAGCTGGAAAATAAGTTGGGAGCATCAGCGTGGGCATCAAGGGCGAAACCCAGGAGCTTTGGTTAATTGCGGGGAGAGTCAGGAGGGTGGCCTTGCTGTGGGCTGGGTGATGAAGGGCAGGGGAGGTGGGGCTTCACAGGGAGGGCATCCCTGACTCAGGACAAGCAGGACTTCCAGAGAAGCCCCCCTGGTCCCAGGCCTGGACAGGCCTCATCTCCAGCAGGCAGAGCAAGAGGCTGGGACCGTCCTATCCTGCTTCCTCTTGGAAGATCAGAGAATGCCAGAACCCAGCACCTGGGGCCGGGCACACCCCTGATGACGACGGTTTACAGAGAATCTGTCTGCTTCTGTGACACACCAAGAGGCTAAGAGAAACCTGCCATGAGTCAGCAGTGACAGAACCAGGGACAAAACCCAGGAGCCAGGATCATCAGCACCATCCTGCTCCATTTATGGTTGACTCAGAGATCGTATTCCCTTCACTCCCGGCACAGAGGCCCCAGGCCTGGCCTCTCTCCTGCCTCGGGTTCCCCACCCCATCTCTCCCACGTCTCCCAGCATGGATGAGCAGACACCGCCCACGCACTCTCCTGCCATACACAGATACTAATCTCTTACCTTCTCAGGGCCCAGGAAGTCCAGCTGCCAGATCTTTGCTCTATTGCCAGGTGCACCTACTGACCCAGCCCTGCCGGAACCCTCATTCCCTGCCAGTTCCCCTGTCTGCATCATCTCAGGAAGGGTACAACCACATCTGAACTGTCCCATCCCCTAGTGGGAGGCAGGCTGGGGCCAGCAGCAGCCACACTGGTGATTAGGTTTGAGCTTTGTAATTTTTCAGTTTTTTTTTTTTTTTGAGACAGTCTCACTCCGTCACACAGGCTGGAGCGCAATGGCACAATCTCTGCTCACTGCAACCTCCGCCTCCCAGGTTCAAGCGATCCTCCTGCTTCAGCCTCCAGAGTAGCTAGGGTTACAGGCAGGGACCACGCCTGGCTAATTTTTGTATTTTTGGTAGAGACGGGGTTTCACAGTGTTGGGCAGGCTGGTCTTGAACTCCTGACCTCAAGTGATCCACTCGCCTTGGCCTCCCGAAGTGCTGGGATGACAGGCATGAGCCATCACGCTTGACTCAATGCTCTTTTTATATCAGGGCTTATGCATCGTGGCTTGATCGTTTGAAACGTGCCTTGGAGCTCACCCACAGCACTCAGCTCTGCGCTCTTTTCCTCCCCCCCTCCCTTTATGCTTTCCTGCTTCTCTCCAGCTGTGCAAGGGGAGTGTGGATGCCCCAGGGCTTCCCAGCTGCCACCCAGTTGGTATCACTACCCCTCAGCATCAGTCTGCATCCCCACATCCCCATGCTCTCCTCACCCTCCTCCACGCAACAAGCATACACGTTTATTTTCTTTCTCTGTCAATTTCATTCCCATTCTTTGCCATCTCAGCAGGCTGGCAGGGAACTCACAGTCAGGCCTCCCTGTAGCTCCCGCTCTGATCTGAAATATGCGGTCCCAGGACATCAAGAAGGGAAGGCCCCCACATTTGTCCCATCAGCCATCGACAAGCTTTGGCTGCCATAAAAACCTCCAGGCGCCTGACCAACATGGTAAAACCCCATCTCTACCAAAAATACAAGAATTGGCTGGGCACGGTGGCGGGCACCTGTAATCCCAGCTACTCAGGAGGCCGAGGCAGGAGAATCGCTTGAATCTGGGAGGCGGAGGTTGCAGCAGGCTGAGATCACACTAATGACTCTAGCCTGGGCAACAGTGCAAGACTCCATCTCAAACAAATAAAGAAAAACCCTTCAGGCTTCAGTCTGTGTGGTCTGTTCAGGGCCTGGGGCTCAGTGGCCTTGCAGCCACACTGAGGAATCAGAAATCACTGCTAGGACCAGACAAGGCAGCGCACGCCTGTAACCCCGGAACTTTGAGAGGCCCAGGCAGGCGGGTCACTTGAGGTCAGGAGGTCAAAACCAGCCTGGCCACCATGGCGAAACCGAGTCTCTACTGAAAGTGGGAGAGTGAAGTGGGCATGGTGGCGCACGCCTGTAGTCTCAGCTACTTGGGAGGCTGAGGTGGGAGAATTGCTTGAACCCAGAAGGCGAAGGTGGCAGTGAGTTGAGATCAGGCCACTGTGCTCCAGCCTGGGTGACAGAAGGAGACTCTGTCTTAAAATAAAATAAAATAAAATAGTTGTTAAGGGGGTCTTTGTGAATAAAACGAAAATACAATGGAGGCCAGGTGCTGACGCCTATAATCCCGGCACTCTGGGAGGCCGAGGTGGGTGGATCACCTGAGGTCAAGAGTTCAAGACCAGCCTGGCCAATACGGTGAAACCCCGTCTCTACTAAAAACACAAAAATTAGTTGGGCATGGTGGTGGGTGCCTGTAATCCCAGCTACTCGGGAGGCCGAGACAGGAGAATCACTTGAACCTGGGAGGCGGAGGTTGCAGTGAGCCAAGGTCATGCCACTGCACTCCAGCCTGGAAGACAGAGTGAGACTGTCTCCAAAAAAAAAAAAAAGAAAGTTGACAAATACTCTGGGCACACCCAGCACTTTGGAAGGCCAAGGCGGGCAGATCACGAGGTCAGGAGATCGAGACCATCGTGGCCAATATGGTGAAACCCCATCTGTACTAAAATACAAAAAATTAGCTGGGTGTGGTGGTGGGCGCCTGTAGTCCCAGCTACTCAAGAGGCTCAGGCAGGAGAATCGCTTGAACCCAGGAGGCAGAGGTTGCAGTGAACGGAGATCTCGCCACTGCACTCCAGCCTGGACAACAGAGTGAGAGTCCATCTCAAAAAAAAGGAAGAAAGAAAGCAGGCTAACAAACACTGCCCCAGCCAGGAGATCAAAGTCAATATCAGCAGTCATTTATCGTGTTATCTGTACTCGTGATAGAATGTAAAGCGAATGGCACTTTACCCATGATCTTTCTCCTAAAAACCCATAATTCTAATCTAATCATGAGAAAAACGTTAGACCAAATCCCAAGACAGGAGCATCTGCAATATAGCTGACCAGCACTCTTTTTTTTTTTTAAAGACGAAGTCTGCCTATGTTGCCCAGGCTGGAGTGCAGTGGCTATTCACAGATGCGATCCCCCTACTGATCAGCACGGGAGTTTTGACCTGCTCCGTGTCCGACCTGGGCTGGTTCACCCCTCCTTAGGCAACCTGGTGGTCCCCTGCTCCTGGAAGATCACCATATTGATGCTGAATTTAGTGTGGACACCCGATCGGCATAGCGCACTACAGCCCAGAACTCCTGGGCTCAAGCGATCCTCCCTCCTCAGCCTCCCGAGTAGCAGGGACTACAGGCACGCGCCACCACACCCGGCGACCAGCACTCTTAAGAGCTGAAGATCGTCATAACAAGCAAAGTCTGAGACACCGTGGCAACGAAGAAGAGCCTTCATTACATGATGACTAAATGTCACCTGGTACCCTGAATGGGATCCTGAAGCAGAAACAGGACATTGGGAAGAGCTATGGAAATCAATATATGTAAATACATGCAAATAAATGTAAATGGAATGTAAATAAATGTGATATGGGAATCCCAGATGAGATCCTGGAACAGAAAAAGGCCATTAGATAAAAACTGTGTGGCTGGGCATGGTGGCTTACGCTTTTAATCCCGGCACTTTGGGAGGCTAAGGCAGGAGAATCACTTGAGGTCAGGAGTTCAAGACCAGCTTGAGCAACATGATGAAATCCCGTCTCTACTAAAAACACAAAAATTAGCCAGGCATGGTGGCGGGAGCCTGTAGTCGCAGCTACTCAGGAGACTGAGGCAGAAGAATCACTTGAACCCAGGAGTCGGAGGTTGCAGTGAGCTGAGGGCGCACTATTGCACTCCAGCCTGGGCGACAGTGTGAGACTCTATCTCAAAAAAATAGATAATAATAATAAAAATAAAGGCTGTAGGTTGGGTGCGGTGGCTCACACCTGTAATCCCAGCACTTTAAGAGGCCTAGGCGAACGGATAACCTGAGGTCAGGGGTTCGAGACCAGCTTGGCCAACATGGTGAAACCCTGTCTCTACTTAAAATACAAAAGTATTATCTGGGCGTGGTGGCAGGTGTCTGTAATTTCAGCTACTCAGGAGGCTGAGGCAGGAGAATGTCTTGAACCCGGGAGAAGGAGGCTGCAGTAAGAGGAGATCACACCATTGCACTCCAGCCTGGGTGACAGAGCGAGACCCAGTCTCAAAACAAAAATAAATAAATATAAATAATAATAAAAGCTGTAAGAAACAAGAGACTGGGGACACTGGCTAGTGCCTGTAACCCGAGCACTTTCGGAGGCCGAGGAAGTTGGATCACCTGAGGTTGTTAAGAGTTCCAGACCAGCCTGGGAGGGAAGGAAGGAGAGAGGAAATAAGAGAGAAAAAGGAGGGAAGCTGAGCCTGAGCCCCGCCTCCTCCAGGGAGCCTTCCTGGCTTCTGCGCGGGCAGTGAAGGGGCATTGAAGGAGCCAGCAGGCAGGACTCAGTACTCAGCCTTGCTCCAGTTCCAGAACCTCTGGTGGAGAATGTCCTGTTGTAGGAGAGGCATGCTGAAGTTTTGAGCAGTCAGTTGTCATGATGTATTCATCTAGCTCTCAAACGGTTCAGGAAAAAGCAAAGTGTGTGTATATAGGGAGAGAAGAGACCGAATGCAGCCAGCCATACCCGGGTTAGCGTTTGGTGAACCAGAGCGAAGGGCATCTGAAAGTTCATTGGACTATTCTTGCAAATTTTCTGTAGTGTTTTTTTTTGTTTTGTTTTGAGACAGACTCTCATCTCACTCTGTCACCCAGGCTGGAGTGCAGTGGCGCGATCTTGGCTCACTGCCACCTCCTCCTCCTGAGCTCAAGCAATTCTCCTGCCTCAGCTGGGATTTTTAGTAGAGACAGGGTCTTGCTATGTTGGCCAGGTTGGTCTTGAACTCCTGGCCTCAAGTGATTCACCCGCCTTGGCCTCCCAGAATGCTGGGATTACAGGCATGAGCCACCACACTCAGCCTTCTGTAGCTTTTAAGTTTTCTCTTTTTTTTTCTTTTTCTTTCTTTCTTTATTTCTTTCCTTCTTTCTTTTTTTTTTTTTTTTTTTTTTTTTTTTTTTTTTTTTTTTTTTTTTTTTTTTTTTTTTTTTTTTTTTTTTTTTTTTTTTTTTTTTTTTTTTTTTTTTTTTTTTTTTTTTTTTTGATACAGGGTCTCACTGTGTTGCCCAGGCTGGAGTGCAGTGGTGCCATCTTGGCTCACTGTAGCCTCGACCTCCCCAGGCTCAGATGACCCTCCCACCTCAGCCTCCTAGGTAACCGAGAGGCGACCTACACCCAGCTAATGCGTGTATTATTTGTAGAGATGAGGTTTTGCCATGTTGGCCAGGCTGGTCTTGAACTCCTGGGCTCAAGCAATCTACCCACCTTAGCCTCCCAATGTGCTAGGATTACAGGTGTGAGCCACTGTGCCGGGCCAGCCAGGTTTTAAGTTTTCAAAAGAAAATCTGGAGAGAAATATTAAGAAGGGACGAGTCCAGTGAGTGGTTAGGAGAACTCACCTTCCAGGTGGAAAACCACAGGTGCAAAGGCGGGAAGGCATGGGAGAGCTGGGTTGAGATCAGGGGCCTGGGAGGTGGGGCTGAAGGAAGGTGAGGGAGGGCAAGTGGAGGTGGAGGGGCCCGTGCTGCGGTTTATGGCTTCCATATTCGACCACTTTAAATCTCGAGCTGAACTTTTTTTTTTTTTTTTTTGAGACAAAGTTTCACGCCTGTCGCCCAGGATGGAGTGCAATGGTGTGATCTCGGCTCACTGCAACCTCCACCTCCCGGATTCAAGCGGTTCTCCTGCAACCTCATGATCAACACAGTAAAACCGAGATCGCGCCATTGCACTCCATCCTGGGCGACAGAGCCAGGTTGGTGAAAGAGCCACACTTCCCAACCACCCCCTACCTCTCTGGCCAGCCCTTTTCCACCTGCCTTGGGGCATGCGCCACCACGCCCGGCTAATTTTTATATTTTTAGTAGAGACGGGGTTTCTCCATGTTGGTCAGGCTGGTCTCGAATTCCTGACCTCAGTCAGGTGATCTGCCTGCCTCGGCCTTCCAAAGTGCTGGGATTACAGGTGTAAGTTACCTCCCCCTGCCTCGTGTTGAAATTTGATCCCCAGCGTTGGAGTTGGAGCCGGTGGGAAGTGTTTGGGTTCTGGGGGCTGATCCCTCATGAAGCGCTTGGTGCCATTCTTGCAGAAGGGAGTGAGTTCTCACTCTTCGTTCCTGCGAGAACTGGTTGTTGAAAAGAGCCTGACACCTCCTCCCCTACTGCCTGCCAACTCTCTCTGCCTTCCTCTCTCACCATGGGATCTGCAAACAGCTGCTCCCTTTGGAAACTTCCTGAGTTTCTCACCGTAAACGGATGCTGGCTGGGTGAGGTGGCTCAGGCCTGTGATCCCAAAGCTTTGGGAGGCCAAGGTGGAGAGGATTACTTGAGCCCAGAAGTTCAAGACCTGTCTGAGCAACATAGTAAGATTCCATCTCTAAAAAAAAAAAAAGAAAGAAAGAAAGAAAAGAAAAACAATTTTTTTAATTAGTCAGATGTAGTGGTGCACACCTGTAGTCCCAGTTACTTTGGAGGCTGAGGTGGGAGTATCGCCCATCGCTTGAGCCAAGGAGTTGGAGGCAGGGGTAAGCCAGGATCTCGCCACTGCACTCCCGCTGGGCCGCAGAGTGAGACCTTGTCTCTTATAAAGAAGCAGATTTCAGGCCGGGCGCAGTGGCTCATGCCTGTAATCCCAGTACTTTGGGAGGCTGAAGCGGGCAGACCACGAGTTTAGGAGTTGGAGACCAGCCTAACCAACATGGTGAAACCCCGTCTCTGCTAAAAATACAAAAAATTAGTCGGGTGTGGTGGCGCGCATGCCTGTAATCCCAGCTACTGAGGAGACTGAGGCAGGAGAATCTCTTGAACTCCAGAGGCGGAGGTTGAAGTGAGCTGAGATTGTGCCACTGCACTCCAGCTTAGAAGACAAAATGAGACTCCATCTCAAAAAAAAAAAAAGAAGCAGATTTCGAGACCAGGCTGGCCAACATGTTGAAACCTGAATCTACTACAAATACGACAATTAGCTGGGCATGGTGGTGGGCACCGGTAGTCCCAGATACTCAGGAGGCTGAGGCAGGAGAATTGCTTGAACCCGAGAGGCGGAGGTTGCAGTGAGCCAGGACTGCACCACTGCACTCCAGCTGGGGGATAGAATGAGACTCCGTCTCAAAGAAAAAAAGAAAGAAAAGCAGATGCTGGCACCATGCTTCCTGTACAGCCTGCAGAGCCATGAGCCAAATAAACCTCTTTCCTTATCACTTTACCCAGCCTCAAGAATTCCTTCGTAGCAGGACAGAAGGGGCTAAGACATCAGGGTGAGACACTGAGAAGAGCTGAGGTGCAGGCGTGCCAGCACAGCAAGGGCACAGAGGCAGCGGACAATCCACGCAAGGCAGGATGGAAGCTCCCGGAACCTGGCTTCCTCATCCCCCCATCCTTGCCTAGTCCCCAGAGCCACCCAAGGGCTGGGTCATGACAGCATACACACACAGGGCTCTCCCTGTCCCCGTGTCCCCAGCCCCATGACCACCAAAGTCACAATGTCCTGCTGCCTCTCCAGCATCTGACCCAGCACCTGTACGTCAGGCTTCCCTCTCCAATCTAACATCGCTTTGGATGAGTCCGGTCCAAAATGACCTTCCCAATTCTTTCCCTTCTCTGTGTTCTGAATGAATTAGGGAGAGCTCAGCCCTTTTTATCTTGGAGGACAAGGCCAGTAACATTAATAATAATAACTGGCCTGGTGCGGTGGCTCACGCCTGTAATCCCAGCACTTTGGGAGGCCAAGGTGGGCGGATCACGAGGTCAGGAGATGGAGACCAGCCTGGCCAACAAGGTGTAACCCTGTCTCTACTAAAAATACAAAAATTGGCCAGGCACGGTGGCTCACGCCTGTAATCCTAGCACTTTGGGAGGCCGAGGTAGGTGGATGGCCTGAGGTCAGGAGTTGAAGACCAGCCTGGCCATCATGGTGAAACCCCATCTTTAAAAAAAAAAAAAAAAAGAAATACAAAAATTAGCCGAGTGTGGTGGCGGGTGCCTGTAATCCCAGCTACTCGGGAGGCTGAGGCAGGAGAATCACTTGAATCAGGGAGTCGGAGGTTGTGGTGAGACAAGATCACGCCACTGCACTCAGCCTGGTGACAGAGCGAGACTCCGTCTCAAGATAATGATAATAATACCTAACCGAATATTCACAGCAGCACTATTCACAGCAGCACTATTCACAGCAGCCAAAGGGCAGAAGCAACCCACAGTCCATCGACAGATGACTGGACCAACAAAATGTGCTATGTCCGTCCACTGGAATATCACTCAGCCACAAGAGCTCCAGTGTGAATGCATGCTACAGCATGGGTGAACCTTGAAAACATGATGCTAAGTAAAAGAAGCTGGACACAAAATGTCACGTAGCATATGATTCCATTTCCCTGGAATGTCCAGAATAGGCAAATCCATAGAGACGGAAAATAGATTAGTGACTTAGGGATAAGCCTCTATCCCAGTCTCCTGGAATGAGGGTAAAGGGTTTAAACTTTCTTTCTTTCTTTTCTTTTTTCTTTCTTTCTTTATTTCTCTTTCTTTTTCTTTCTTTCTCTTTCTTTCTTCTCTCTCTCCCTTCCTTCCTTTCTCTTTCTTTCCTTCTTTCTTTCTTTTTTCTTTCTTTCTTTCTTGCTTTCTTCCTTTCTTTTCTCTTTCTGCTTTTTCTTTCTTCTCCCTCTCCCTTCCTTCCTTTCTCTTTCTTTCTTTCCTTCTTCCTTTCTTTTTTCTTTCTTTCTTCTTTTTTCTTTCTTTTTGAGACAGAGTCTTGCTCTGTTGCCCAGGCTGGAGTGCAGTGGCGTGATGTTAGCTCACAGCAACCTCCGCCTCCCGGGTTCAAGCGATTCTCCTGCCTCAGCCTCCTGAGTAGCTGGGACTACAGGTGCATGCCACCACACCTGGCTAATTTTTGTATTTTTAGTAGAGACAGGGTTTCACCATGTTGGCCAGGATGGTCTCAAACTCCTGACCTCAAGTGATCCACCCACCTCAGCATCCCAGAGTGCTGGGATTACAGGTGTGAGCTGCTACACCCGGCTCTTTTCTATTTTTAATTTTTCAGAGACAAGGTCCCACTCTGACACCCAGGTCTCCGGAGTGCAGTAGTGCAACCATAGTTCACTGCAGCCCTAACCTCCTGGGGCTCAAGCGATCCTCCAGCCTCAGCTTCCTGAGTAGCTGGAACCACAGTTTCGTGTGACCATGCCCAGCTAATTTTTTTTTGTAGAGACAGTGTCTTGCTATGTTTCCCAGGCTGGTCTCAAACTCCTGGCCTCAAGAGACCCTTCCATCCTGGCCTCCCAAAGTGCTTGGATTACAGGCATAAGGCACTACATCCAGGCCTTGTTTATAGTTTCTCTTTGCTGTGATGAAAATGTTCTAAAATTGACCACGATGACAGTTGTGCACCTCTGCGAATATCCTAAAAGCCACTGAAATGTGCATTTTAAAAGGGGAAATTGTATGATATGTGACTTCCATGTCAATAAAGCTGCTTCAAAAATAATAATTAGCACTTCTTGAATGCCTGTCCAATGCCAGGCTGGCCCCACACACAGTCACTATTAACCCTCAGGACACAGAAGATTGGTGGATTGAAGTGACTCACCCAGAGTCACACAGCTAGTGGAGTCAGGATTCGAACCCAGAAACGCTGGTAACCAGTTATATCTCCATAAAGCTGCCTCGGCTATTCTGGAGGCTAAAGAGGGAGGACTGCTCGAGCCCAGAAATTTTGGGGATTTTTTGTTTTTGTTTTTGTTGTTGAGATTGAGTCTCTCTGTCACCTAGGCTGGGGTGCAGTGGTGTGATCTTGGCTCACTGCAGCCTATGCCTTCCAGGTTCAAGTGATTCTCCTTCTGCAGCCTCCCGAGTAGCTGGGATTACAGGCACACGTCAACATGCCAAGCTAATTTTTGTATTTTTAGTAGAGACGGGGATTTCACCATGTTGGCCAGGCTGGTCTCAAACTCCTGACCTCAGGCATTCCGCCTGCTTCAGCCTCCCAAAGTGCTGGGATTACAGACGTGAGCCACCATGTCCAGCCCCAGATCAAGACTTTAAAGCAACTGTTATCAAAATATTCCAAGAAAGGCCAACACTCTTGAAATCAATGGATATATAGAAAGTCTTTGCAAAGAAGAGAAGTTGTAAAGAAGAACCAAACAATTTTTTCCCTCTTTTGAGACAGGGTCTCCCTCTGTCACCCAGGCTGGAGTACAGTGGCATGATCACAATTCACTACAGCCTCAACCTCCCAGGTTCAAGCGATCCTTTCATGTCAGCCTCCAGAGTAGCTAAGACTACAGACATGAGCCACCACGCTCTGTTAATATTTCATTTTTTTTGTAGAAATGAGGTCTCGCCATGTTGTTCAGGCTGCTCTGAAGTTCCTGGCCTCAAGAGATCCTCCCACCTTGACCTCCCAAAGTGCTGGGATTGCAGGCATGAGCCACGGCACCCAGCCCCAAACAGAAATTTTACACGTCTGTGATTCTAGCACTTTGGGAGGCCCAGGCAGGAGGATCTCTTGAGTCCAGGTGTTTAAGACCTGGGTGACAAAGCAAGATCCCATATCTACAAAAAAAAAAATTAGCCAGGCATGGTGGCTTATGCCTGTGCTCCCATCTACTCGAGAAGCTGAGATGGGAGAATTGTTTGAGCCCAGGAGGTAGAGGCTGTAGTGAGCTATGATTGCGCCACTGTACTCCAGCCTGGGTGCTAGAACAAGACCCTGTATCAAACAAACAAATTAATTAATGAATTTTAAAAATAAAGTTTACAACTAAACAATATAATAACCACAATAATAAAACAAAACCAGGCTGGGCACAGTGGCTCAAGCCTGTAATCCCAGCACTTTGGGAGGGCTGAGGCAGGTGGATTACCTGAGGTCAGGAGTTCGAGACCAGTCTAGCCAACATGGTGAAATCCTATCTCTACTAAAAATACAAAAATTAGCAGGTGTGGTGGTGGGTGCCTGCGGTCCCAGCTACTCAGGAGGCTGAATCAGGAGAATTGCCTGAACCTGGGTGGATGTTGCAATGAGCCGAGATCGTGCCACTGTACTCCAGCCTGGACGACAAAGTGAGACTCTTTCTAAAAAAATAAAAATAAAACAAAACCTTGAATGAGCTCAAAAGTAGAATGGAGATGATGAAGTCAGTGAACCTGACGTAGATGGAGAAAAAAACAAAACAACAAACAGTCAAATGGCAGATCATTCCTATTCTAAGCAATGCACCCCACCCCCAACTACAAATCCCCATCCAGAAGGAGTGGGGACACTCAGCAAGAAGGCAGAGTCCCCATCCTGTACGTCACTGCTCTCCCCAAGGCTGGGCAGCCCGCGGCTCTCCCTAGAGTCGCCCTCGCCTGTTTGCTTGTGGGAACTGCAGCCTCCGGGGTTTCCCACACCTGTTGATGGAAATTTTGAAAGTCGCACCTGTGCTCGTGACAGCTGGAGGGGTGGAGGGGGACAATTGCAACCCACTGCCCCAAACACTCCCAAATTGGCTGTTTCATTGGTGGATCAGAGGTAAGAGTTGCAAACTTCTCTCTCTTTTTTTTTTTTTTAAATGAGGCAGTCTTGCTCTGTCACCCAGGCTGAAATGCAGTGGAACTCTCTATTCACTGCAGCCTCCGCCTCCTGGGCGCAAGCGATTCTCCTGCCTCAGCCTCCTGAGTAGCTGGGATTACAGGTGCGTGCCACCATGCCTGGCTAATTTTTGTATTTTTAGTAGAGACAGGGTTTCACCATGTTGGCCAGGCTGGTCTTTAACTTCTGACTTCAGGTGATCCCCCCACCTTGGCCTCCCTCCCAAACTGCTGGGATTACAGGCGGGAGCCACCGGGCCCATCCGTTTGTAAATTCTTTTGACAAGTTGCTCATCATGATGAAAAGTAGAAGCTGCCCAGTGCCCTGTGTATGGCTGAGGCTATGGGTCTGTCCTTCCCAGGGTCTGGCTGGGCAGGCGATGGCTGCCTGGTTCCTGTGTTTGCAGAGGGCACAGCAAGTGCAGCCGAGGCTCCAGGAGAGGCTGAGGAGGTGGCCAACCTGGGGAGGACTTCCAGGTCCCTGGGAGGGTCACATGACAAGACGGTAACCCACCCTCGGTGGGGCAGCTGTGGCCCCAGGAGTAGAAAGCGTCACTGCAGCTCTCTGCTAACTGGCCCTGGAAGGCAGGGAGAGGGACAGGGGCGAGAAAGAAGGGGAGGAGGAGGAGAAGCGGGAGTTGTTCCGATCCCTTTGGCTGACATGATTCAAGTTACAGTCGCTTCCTCCTCCCCGCCCCCATCACCCTTTCAGTCCCAGCCACCCAACTGGGGCCTGGGAGGATGACAGAAACCCTGGGCCAAACGTTCATAATGAATGCAATGGAGAGCCAGCCAGGCCAAGACAAACTGGCTAGCCCCAGACACGCCCCGACCCCGCCCTGAGCCCCTTCCCCTCTCTTAGTCCCCTTGCCAAGCCCCTACTCCTTCCTCCCCCCACGCCAGGCCCTCCCACCCTAGGGAGCAAGAGCTCAGGGAAGAGACAAGACACAGAGAGGGGCAGGGGACTCACAGAGGGACAGGCAGTGGAGGAGGGGGCTGGGGGCCTGGGAGGGGAAGGGCCTCCAGGAGACAAGGGGCTTTAGACAGGGAAGGGGCTCTTGCAGGGGAAGGGGACTCAGGGAGAAAAGGGGAGCTTAGAGAGGGAGGTCTGGGAGTGGAGGTGGCCTGGGGCATAGTCCTGCAGGGGAGGGGCTCCTGGTGGACAGAGGGGCTTAAAATATAAACCAGATGTGGCCGGCTGTGGTGGCTCACACCTATAATCCCAGCACTTTGTAAGGCAAAGGTACGCGGATCACTTGAGGTCAGGAGTTCGAGACCAGCCTGGCCCACATGGTGAAACCCCATCTCTACTAAAACTACAGAAATTAGCTGGGCATGGTGGTGCACGCCTGTAGCAGGAGAATATCAATATCTTGAACCCGGAGGCAGAGATTGCAGTGAGCCAAGATTGTGCCATTGCACTATAGCCTGGGCAACAGAGAGAGACTCCATCTCAAAAAAAAAAAAAAAGATATAAACCAGATGAGACCAGTAACAACCCCAAGTGTGGGGTCTGGTTCCTGGCCCCGGCTGGGCTGGTTTCCCTCCGGGCTGGGCCCCATCCAGGCAGTGCCCTTGGCACTCTCCCAGGCAGCCCCCAGGCTTCATTTCCGCAGGTCTCGCTGAAAACGGAAGAAACCAAGCTTGGGCAGGGCCTTTTTATGGCTCCCAGTGAAACCGGGCCCTGGGGACAGGGAAGAAGTTTCTCCAAGGCAGTGGTGGAGTGCTGGGGGTGACTCACTCCTCCCCGTCTGGCTTTGTGACATCTCAGAGCCTGGGAATTACCCAAAAGCGGCCAACCGGGACTGGACTGGACGGGCAGAGAGAAAACAGCTCCACCCCGCCCTGGCCACTCTCCTCTCACCTTCCCACGTCACTCACACAGAGGGATAGGCCACGCCCAGAACTGAAAACACCAGGGATGAGAAACACACCCTCGCACAAACATGAATCCACCTTGAAAGCCAAACACGCCCACCCCACCCCCAGACCAACAGAGGCACACACACGCAGCCCTCCAAGCCCCAAACCAAACTCCTCACCACAAGAGTTCTGCTTCTCAGATGGCCAGTTTAAGAGGCTGCTTAGGGGACCGGTACAGTGGCTCATGCCTGTAATCCCAGCACTTTGGGAGGCCAAGGCGGGTGAATCACCTGAGGTCAGGAGTTCGAGACCAGCCTGGCCAATATGGTGAAACCCCATCTCTACTAAAAATACAAAAATTAGCTGGGCATGGTGACAGGTGCCTGTAATCCCAGCTTCTCGGGAGGCTGAAGTGGGAGAATAGCTTGAACTCAGGAGGAGGAGGTTGCAGTGAGCTGAGATCTCGCCACTACACTCCAGCCGGGGCAACAGAGCAAGACTTCATTTCAAAAAGAAAGAGGCTGCTTAGGGGCTCCAGGGAGCTGGACAGAGAAGGGAAGGAGTCTGGGGGCAACAGAGATAGGGAAATGGCAACTGGGGAGGGGCGAACACCGGCAACTCCACTGCAGGAAGAAAAACACAAGTTAAGTTACTTGGTTTTCTGTTTTGTTTTGTTTCGTTTTTTCTTTTCTTTTTTAGAGATGGGGGTCTCACTATGTTGGCCAGATTGGTCTTGTACTCCTGGCCTCAAGTGATCCTCCCGCCTTGGCCTCCCAAAGTGCTACAATTACAGGCATGAGCCCCCACACCTGGACTATTTTTTCTTAAAAAAGCAAAAACAAAAAACAAAAAAAAAAAAAAAACAGGCTGGGCGCAGTGGCTCACACCTGTAATCCCAGCACTTTGGGACGCCGATCCCCTGAGGTCAGGAGTTGGAGTCCAGTCTGGCCAATGTGGTGAAACCTCATCTCTGCTAAAAATACAATGATTAGCTGGGCGTAGGGGTAGGTGCCTGTAATCCCAGCCACTTGGTAGGCCGAGGCAGGAGAATCGCTTGAACCTGGGAGGCAGAGTTTGCAGTGAGCCAAGGCCACACCATTATAGAAACAGGGTCTCCCTGTGTTGCCCAGGCTGGTCTTGAACTCGTGGCCTCAAGCAATCCTCCCGTTTCTGTCTCCCAAAGTGCTGAAATTACAGGTGTGAGCCACTGAACCCCGCCTGAAATTGAGCTTTAATTCACCAGGGCCAGGCAGTGTATGGCCACAGGGACCTGAGGTGTGGGTGTTTTTCCCACTTGCAGGAAGCTCTACAAGGAAATTTCCTGCCCACCAGCACCAGCTGCCCCCAGTCCTCCCTCTGCTGCCTCCTGCCCCCAACACTGTCTCCCCACTTTAGGCCCTGCCTCTGGGCACACACATGCATATCAGCATCTCAGCCTAGATGTCAGCATAACAGAAGTTAGCTGGAAAATCACCCTTCCAGGAGTCCATGGCAATAGCCGTCAGAACAGCCCAGCATCTGCAAACACAGCCAGAGCCCCTAGATTCACACTTGTTTGGAGCTTCCTGTATATGCAATGACTTCTTTTTTTGACACAGAGTCTTGCCCTGTCTTGCCCAGGCTGGAGTGCAGCGGCATGATCTCAGCTCCCTGCAGCCTCTGCCTCTGAGTTCAAGTGATTCTCCTGTCTCAGCCTCCCGAGTAGCTGGGACTGCAGACGTGTGCCACCACACCCGGCTAATGTAGTTTTAGTAATGTTTCACCATGTTGGCCAGGCTGGTCTCGAACTCCTGACCTCAGGTGATCCACCCACCTCTGCCTCCCAAAGTGCTGGGATTACAGGCTTGAGCCACCACACCCAGCCTCAACGGTACTTGTTAAAGCACAGTACGGAAGACTTTATTTAATACTATTGCTTTTGTTTTTTGTTTTTGTTTTGTTTTGTTTTTTTGAGACAAAGTCTTGCTCTGTGGCCCAGGTTGGAATGCAGTGGCATGATCATGGCTCACTGCAACCTCTGCCTCCTGGGTTCAAGCAACTCTCATGCCTCAACCTCCCAAGTACCTGGGGTTAAAGGCATGCATCACCATGCCTGGCTAAATTTTATATTTTAAGTAGAGACAGAGTCTCACCATGCTGGCTAGGCTGCTCTCAAACTCCTGAGGTTAGGATCCACCCCGCTTTGCCTCCCAAAGTACTGGGATTACAGGTGTGGGCCACCATGCCTGGCCTATTTAGGACTATTGCAATCACTATTAGGAACACTTAATAGGGGCACTGCAATGGGGTCTTGCAGTGGGGAAGAGAGATTGGGCTCAACTCTGAACACAGGATGGGCAAGTGGGAATTTATACTTAAGAAGTAGATTGGGTGGGGGTCAGCAGATGGAAAATTATTAAGAGGAAACATTAGGGGTTAGGCGGATTCTGGCTAAACTAATTTAACACGGTTCTTGCTGAAGGCAGTCCAGGGTGATCCAACATCACCTGGGGGTGCTGGAGGACAAGGAACCTAATCAGGTACTGAGATGATCAGTTATCAAGGATGAGCATTCTCACTAGACAGACTTAGCAGGGTTTTACTTAAACTAGATTTTACAAGGAAGTGTGCAGATGGGCCTAGTAGAAGATTCAGAAATCTTACTAAGGTTTGGCCAAGGAAACAGTCTTTGTCAGTCCCCCTTCCTGTTCAAAGGAAAGAAAGAGTCATTCTTCTTTCCTTCCAACAACGTTAAGTCCGGTTTTTTGTTCAGTCACCAAGCACAAGAAATTGTCCTGATAAAATACAAAATCTTTATTTTCTAGGCCAATTACTTAAAAGAAAAAAAAAACAGTCTCATTCTCAGACCAACAGTTCAAGAAAATTTTGTCATTTCTACAAAGAAGGCCAAACTACTTTTGCATCAATGTACTACCGGAACTAATTTTTAATCAAACTTCTGAATAAACCAAGCCAATCTTAGCTGGTTCATTAAGGAACAACGAAATCATCTGTTGGGACTTGTTCATGGAGATCTCCTGGAGAGTGTAAGTGTAAGCCAGCAGGTTTTTAATAAGAGAAGTTTAGTTTCTATAAAAATAAAAGAGGGTTGGACACAGTGGCTCACACCTGTAATCCCAGCACTTTAAGAGGCCAAGACGGGTGGATCACAAGGTCAGGAGTTCAAGACCAGCCTGACCAACATGATGAAACCCCATCTCTACTGAAAATACAAAAATTAGCCAGGCATGGTGGCATGCACCCATAATCCCAGCTACTCTCTCAGGAAGCTAAGGAGGGAGAATTGCTTGAACCCAGGAGGCAGAGGATGCAGTGAGCCAAGACCACGCCACTGCCTGGGCAACAGAGTGAGACTCGATCTCAATAAATAAATAAATAAACAAGGTTAATGGCAAGAACAAACTGTAAACTCAGTTTCTAAATCCAAAAGGCAGCCAGTCCAGAAGAATTCTAGATGCTGGACCTGAAGCATCCCCTGCAAGCAGTAGAAAATGACAGATTTTCCTGGTTTGCTGTTTGGCTATCATGAAGGCTGTTCTTACATAAGCTGGTGTGGTCATTTTTCTGAAGTTTATATCAAGTCGTCAGCTTCAGCTCGCAGGGCTTCAGGTAAAGAGCAGTTTTAATTTCAGTGTTTCTAAACCAGAAGGGTGGGAGAAAATTGGAAATATTAGTTTGAAGAGTTGTAGCCAGATGATGGGGAAAAGGAAAAGAATTCAAGATCCAGTCTAGATCGTAGGTAGATAAAACTTCAAAAACTAACTAAATAAATAACAGTGCAAGAATCTAATAACATAATAATAATGAGTGGACTATAGTTTTCTTCTGAAACATATTTTTTTCTCTTTATAGTCACCCCCATTTCTAACAAAGACAATGAAAGACTGGTTTGTTTGCAAAATAAGTTTAGTGTCATGAAATTTGTTTTGATTATTTACTTAAGTGCAACAGCAATAGTGACTGACCACATAAGCTCCTTTTTAAGTTTGCTTTACCAGAACTTTTGATAAGGGATCTCAGATTAGAC
>PVKV010006329.1:45349-106190 GCA_004027835.1 Alouatta palliata
CAATTCTCCTGCCTCAGCCTCCCGAGTAGCTGGGACTACAGGCACGTGCCACCATGCCCAGCTAATTTTTTTGTATTTTTAGTAGAGACGGGGTTTCACCATGTTGACCAGGATGGTCTCGATCTCTTGACCTCGTGATTCACCCGCCTCGGCCTCCCAAAGTGCTGGGATTACAGGCGTGAGCCACCGCGCCCGGCCTCAGATTAGACTTTTAAAAGCCTTTCAAGGCTAGGAAGCCAAGCCAAAAACTCACTACCAAACGTCACCAGCAGTACCTTAGATTTGAGTGAATTCCTGTTTACTTAAGGTTCCCAAAATATCCTGAGGTTCCTGGGCCTGTCAGAAAGTGAGATTCATTACTCACTAGTAAGGCAATCATGTGAACCCTATATTTAAGGTATCATATCAGTTTTTCCTATTATGGCTCTATTGGTTCCATAAAGGCAAACTTCATCCCTTAAAGCTATCTAGTCATACCTGAAAATATGACATTCCAGTCAAAGCCTTGGTAATATAACCAGTGTTTCCAATTGTGTCCTATTGCAAGGAGAACAGATTCTCCTTAAACATAGGTAAATAGGCCAGGCGCAGTGGCTCATGCCTGCAATCAGCACTTCGGGAAGCCGAGGTGGGTAGATCACCTGAGGTCAGGAGTTTGAAACCAGCCTGGCCAACCTGGTGAAACCCTGTCTCTACTAAAAATACAAAAATTAGCTGGGCATGGTGGTGGGCACCTGTAATCCCAGCTACTCAGGAGGCTGAGGCAGGAGAATCACTTGAACCTGGAAGGCAGAGGTTGCAGTGGGCTGAGATCACGCCACTGTACTCCAGCCTGGGCCACAAAGCGAGACTCCATCACAAAGCAAAACAAAACAAAAAATAATTAGGTAAATAACTACATCACCATACAAGTAAGAATACTCAAGAATAGTTTCTGAATTCTGGAGGAATTAAGTAAGGAGAAAAAGTAAACGTTTCCATTTTTGTCCAATAAAATAAACTACCAAGTTGCTGTAAGCTATAGATAGTTTAAAAGGAAAAAAAATACCTTTTTTATTTTTTATTTATTTGTTTAATTTTTTTTTTTTTTTTTTAAGATGGAGTTTCACTCTTGTTGCCCAGGATGGAGTGCAATGGCACAATCTCAGCTGACTGCAACCTCTGCCTCCTGGGTTCAAGTGATTCTCTTGCCTCAGCCTCCCAGGTAGCTGGGATTACAGGCACACGCCACCACTCACGGATAATTTTGTATTTTTAGTAGAGACAGAGTTTAACAGTGTTGGTCAGGCTGGTCTCACTCCTGACCTCAGATGATCCACCCGCCTCAGCCTCCCAAAGTGCTGGGATTACAGGCATGAGCCACCGCGCCCAGCCAAAAAAACATTTTTTAAACCTGGAAAATAAAACATTCAAAAAACCAGCAATGGTTCAAATAAGTCATAGGTGGTGAGGGAGAAGTGTTAGAAATAAATAAAGAAAATAAAAATAATTTTTTAAATGAGAATTATCTTTATCAGTTTATTCAGCTCCATGTCATTAATATTAGTTCTGCTTGATCTTGAGATCACAGTTTCATGAGCCCATCAGTTTCACTAGAGTTCTGGAAATTCTCACCCAGTCCACTGGTATTATCTTAAAGTTATCAGAAGCCTGTATTCCAGGGTACTTGCCACAGTCTTTTTATTAATTTCCTTGACAAAGAAGCAACTTTGAACTGCAGCTGAGTGTTGCAAATGTTTTTACGGAGTAATTAAAGTAAAATAACTCTCTCTGTGTGATAAAGATGTAAATGGCCGTGGTGAAAGATCTGATGAGAATTCATTATAATAGTGGTACGATTAAGAAGAAAAATTGATTTCTGTGGCATACAACCTTTTAACATAATAAGCAAAATTATGACTGATAACATATTATATTTCTAGGCATTTCCTATAATTTCTAGAACACATATTAATAACATTGCTATACAAACGGAACTCAAACAAGGTTAAACATTATTTCCTATTTCACAATGCTTCCTATATAATTTAACATAGGAAATAAGCATAATTACTTTAATATCTTTCTTTTACTAGGTGAGAGACATACCTTTTGAGATATCCTGGGGCCCAGCTGGAAAATACCAAAGTTAACTTGAAGTTAAAAAGACTTAATTTGGCTGGGCATGGTGGCTCACACCTGTAATCCAGGCGCTTTGGAGGCCAAGGCGGGCGCATCACCTGAGGTCGGGAATTCAAGACCAGCCTGACCAACATGGTGAAACCCTGTCTTAAAAAATAAAAATAAAATAAAATTTTAAAAAAAAGACTTAATTTACAGGATGATGTTGGGAAGTTTATAAAAAATGTCGAAAGGTTTAAAGCACTTAATTAAACGTAATCTCAGTCGTCTAATCAAAGTGATGATAATTTTTTGGGGGGGACAGAGTTTCGCTCTTGTCACCCAGGCTGGAGTGCAATGGCACAATCTCGGCTCACTGCAACCTCCACTTCCCGGGTTCAAGCAATTCTCCTGCCTCAGCCTCCTGAGTAGCTGGGACTACAGGCACACACAACCACACCTGGCTAATTTTTGTATTTTTAGTAGAAACAGGGTTTCACCATATTGGCAATTATAAAATATTTTAAAGGCAAATACAGCAGATTACATAGCTGTGAAGAAAAACTTTGCTTTTTTGATATTGAGAAGACTTGGTTTTCTTAAGTAAACAAAGATCTGATAAAAGGCAACAACAAGCACAGGAAATTCTCTAGATAGCCGGGCACGGTGGCTCACGCCTGTAATCCCAGCACTCTGGGAGGCCCAGGCGGGTGGATCACCTGAGGTCAGGAGTTTGAGACCAGCCTGGCCAACATAGAGAAATCTTGTCTCTACAAAAATACAAAAATTAGCCAGGCATGGTGGCACATGCCTGTAATTCCAGCTACTCGGGAGGCTGAGGCAGGAGAATTCCTTGAACCTGTGAGGCAGAGGTTGCAGTGAGCAGAGATCACGCCACTGCACTCCAGACTGAGCAACAAGAGTGAAACTCCATCTCTTTTTATTTTTATTTTTTCATTTTTTATTATTGTTTTTTAAGACGGAGTTTCACCATGTTGGTCAGGCTGGTCTTAAACTCCCCGCCTCAGGTCATCCACCCACCTTGGCCTCCAAAGTGCTTGGATTACAGGCGTGAACCACCACGCCCAGCCTGAAATACCATCTCAAAAAAAAAAAAAAAAAAAGAAAGAAATTCTCTTGATAAAACACAAAATTTTTCTTTTCTAAGACAATTACTTAAAGGAAAAAAAACCTTCACATTCTCAGACCAATACAGACCAATAGTTCAAGGAAATGTTGTAACTTTTAGAAAGAGGACCAAATTCTACTCTTGCATCAATGTACCACTATAACTAATTTTTTTTGTTTGTTTGTTTTAGACAGTCTAGCTCTGTCACCAGGCTGGAGTGCAGTGGTGAGATCTCTGCTCACTGCAACCTCCTCCTCCCTGGTTCAAGCGATTCTCCTGCCTCAGCCTCCTGAGTAGTTGGGATTACAGGCACATGCCACCATGCCCAACTAATTTTTGTATTTTTAGTAGAGACGGGGTTTCACCATGTTGGCCAGGATAGTCTCGATCTCCTGACCTTGTGATCCACCCGCCTCAGCCTCCCAAAGTGTTGGGATTACAGGCTTGAGCCACCAAGCCCAGCCTATAACTAATTTTTAATAAAACTTCACAAATAAATCTAGCCAATCTTAGCCAGCTTTGACCACACATGACAAGATTCCTTTTCCACAGTTGTGTCTAGCTTTTTAACAAATATCAATTATTCAATTTTACTTAGCACAACTTTAAGGTTGCAAGTTGTCAGAAAAAAAGATTTTTGAAACTGTTTTCAAGTGGACATCTTTTAAAGCATAATTATTTAAAGTTCATTTATAAACTTTTATTCTACTACATTCACCTAATTTATTTATTCTCAACAACTATGTTTTAATTGCTTATGAAAAATTTCATGAAACCTTAAACAAAGGTAGGCAGTATTTTAAAGTATTTTTCCTGTTAATAAATCAGATAAGTATCAAAAACATCACAAAAGCAATGAAACTAAAAAGTTAAACAAGTTTTTTTTTTTTAACTTGTATGTCTGACATCTACCAAGCAATTAAGCAATTCATTTTTCCCGTACATTCTGTTCTTAGGTTAGATTTATAGTTTTATGGCCTTAAACATCTAGCGAATACAACACAAACGTTCTTACCAGCATACTCAGGAAAAACTGTATGTCTGTATTTAATGATAACAGTTCTGAAGACATTCCTGTTTTCATGTTACCAACGATTTTAAAATGAGCTTTGATTTACTAAAGACTCTGCTGGATCGTGTAAACTTAAAAAGATTGTTGAGTTTTTTATTTTTCTGATAATTTTATAAATACTTAGTTTGAGTGCCCATTTATCCCTAGGAGACAATTTGCTATTTTAGTTTTGTATTACCATTGAAGTTAGAAAAATATTATGTATACCTAACAAACATACATACATACATATGTGTACACATACATAAACATACGGACAGATGTAACCAGATCTTACAGCTTTTCATCTTAAACATTTTAATCATGAGACAGTAAAGCAGGATAATACAAGTTCACCAGTTTATCTCCACTTTATATTTTATCCAGTTATATCTCTGATGAAAATGGGGCAAATTGAGATTACCAACGCAGTAAGGACTAAAAATTTTTGCTAATATCTGTGAAGGCAGCTTTTAAGATTTTTAATGTCTCCAGCTTTCTTTATTATTATTCTCTTTTATTTTTGAGACAAGGTCTCACTCTGTCGCCCAGGCTGGAGTGCAGTGGTGTGATCACGGCTCACTACAGCCTCGACTTCCCAGGCTCAGGTGATCTACCAAACTCAGCCTCCCAAGTAGCTGAGACCACAGGTGTGTGCCTTCAAACCTGGCTAATTTTTAAGTTTGTTGTAGAGATGGGGTCTCACCTTGTTGCCTAGATTCATCTCAAACTCCTCAGCTCAAGGAATCCTGCCTCAGCCTCCCAAAGTGCTGGGATTACAGGCATGAGTCACCACACTCAACCTCAGTTTTCAAACAGTTCTTTTTGTTGTTGTTGTTAGATGGAGTCTTGCTCTGTCACCCAGGCTTGAGTGTAGCGGCACAATCTCGGCTCACTGCAACCTCTGCCTCCCGGGTTCAAGCAATTCTCCTGTCTCAGCCTCCCAAGTAGCTGAGATTACAGGCACATGCCATGATGCCTGGCTAATTTTTGTATTTTTAGCAGAGACGAGGTTTCACTACGTTAGCCAGGCTGGTCTCGAACTTCTGACTTCAGGTGATCCATCTGCCTCAGCCTCCGAAAGTGCTGGGATTACAGGCGTGAGCCACCACACCTGACCACAGATCTATTTTTGTTGTTGGTGTTCTCTTTTCAGCTTCAGGTGCTTGCTTGGCGGACGGGGTGCTGAGTTCCTTGAGAGTCCCCAGTGAACAGTAGAGGACCTGAGGTATAAGTGACTGAGGAGCTGGAGTGGAAAGGAAAAGGGTCTGGCAGTGGGGTACACAGTTAACAGAGGATAGAGCCAGCAGGAGTTCGAGAAGAGGGCTTTCAGGTGACAGAAAAGTTCCTGTGGGAAAAGCAGGATCCAACAGAGAGAACAGAGAGAATAGAGAGGCCTCACAGAGAGTCGGGAAGAACGACTTCCAGCCCAGAAAGTACCTTTCAAAAGAAGCCTGGGACTCTAACCCGGCTTCAGCAAGTGCACCCATAATCTAAGAATCAAAGTCTGTGCCAGCGGTGGCTCACACCTGTAATTCCAGCACTTTGCGAGACCAAGGAGGGCGGATCACAAGGTCAGGAGTTCAATACCAGCCTAGCCAATATAGTGAAACCCTGTCTCTACTAAAAATACAAAAATTAGCTGGGCATGGTGGTGCATGCCTGTAGTCCCAGCTACTCAGGAGATTGAGGCAGAAGAATCGCTTGAACCCGGGTGGCAGAGGTTGCAGTGAGCCGAGATCCTGCCACTGCACTCTAGCCTGGGTGACAGAGCAAGACTCCATCTCAGAAAAAAAAAGAAAAAGAAAAAGAAACAAAGTCTGTGCCAGGCATAGTGGCTCCTGCCTATAATCCCATCACTTTGGGAGGCCAAGCTGGGAGGATCACTTGAGCCAACGAGTTCAAGATCAGCCTGGCCAACATAGTGAGACCTCATCTCTACAAAAAATAAAAAATTAGCCAGGCATGGTGCTATGCCTGTAGTCCCAGCTACTGGGGAGGCTGAGGTGGAAGGATCACTTGAGCCCTGGAGTTTGAGGCTGCAGTGAGCTGTGATTGTACCACTGCACTCCAGCCTGGGTGTTAGAGTGAGACCCTGTCACAAACAAAAAAACAACAACAACAAAAATCAAAGTCCGGGCTGGGCACGGTGGCTCACGCCTGTAATTCCAGCACTTTGGGAGGCTGAGGAGGGTGGATCACGAAGTCAAGAGATCAAGACCATTCTGGCCAACATGGTGAAACCCCATCTCTACTAAAAGCACAAAAATTAGCTGGGCGTGGTGGCGCGCACCTGCACTCCCATCTACTCGGGAGGCTGAGGCAAGAGAATTGCTTGAACTCAGGAGGCAGAGATTGCAGTGAGCCGAGATCGCGCCACTGCACTCCAGCCTGGTGCCTGGCGCCTGGCGACAAAACGAGACTCTGTCTCAAAAAAAAAAAATCAAAGTCTGTCTTTACCTGCTTCAACGGATGTTTGTCTAGAGCGAGGGTTTGGGAGCCTGATTTCCTGATCAGTCAGTCAGGAAGGAAGACAAAGACGTCACAGGCGCTCAGTGTCGTAGAGAGAAGCTCAGGGGTCCAGGGATGAATCGTGGTCCTATCTGAGCACCACAATTGTTAAAGAAAACATTATTCAATAATACAGGTTAGAGCATGGCAAGGGAGACTTTCTTTAGGACCATTCTAATAGGTATAGGAACCACTGCACGAGGGTCTTGCAGTGGGGAAGAGAGATTGGGCTAAACTCCAAATACACCATGGGCAAGTGCGAATTTATAGCCCAGGAGCAGAGTGGGAGTCTGTGGATGGAAAATTACTAAGAGAAAACATCAGGGGTGAAGGGAATTCTGGCTAAACCAACCTAGCAGGATTGTTGCTGAAGACAGGCCAGCCCAGGGTGATCATACATCACCTAGGTGATCGTGGAGGATGGGGAATTGATCAGATACTGAAGATGATCAGATATCAGGGATGGAGAGTTCCTGCTGAACTGACCTAGCAGAGTTCTTCCCAAACTGACTTTTACAAGGAAGTCCATGGAGAGGCTTAGGAGAAGACTCAGAAACCTGAATAAAGTTTGGACAGGCGAAGAATCTTTTGCCACTAAACATCTCAATGTGAAGAAAAGAACTGTGAAACACTTAGAAGAAACTATAGGCTGGGCACGGTGGCCCACACCTGTAATCCCAATACTTTGGGAGACCGAGGTGGGCGGATCACGAGGTCAAGAGATCAAGACCATCCTGGCCAACTTCGTGAAACCTTGTCTCTACTAAAAATACAAAAATTAGCTCGGCATGGTGGCAGGTGCCTGTAGTCCCAGCTACTCGGGAGGCTGAGGCAGGAGAATTGCTTGAACTTGGAAGGCAGAGATTGCACTGAGCTGAGATCATACCATTGCACTCCAGCCTGAGCAACAAGAGCGAGACTCCGACTGAAAAAAAAAAAAACAGACTATAGGAGAATATCTTTATTTCTTGGATCTAGAGAAGTCTTTCTTAAGACACAAAAGATATATGAAAAAGAAAAAAATGGATGGAGATGGACATATTAAAAACTTGCATGACAATACATATGATTTTTAAAGTTTTAACATAAGCTAAATGCAACATATAGCCAACAAATGTCAAGTGTCTAGTAATCAGAGTATATAAAGAACTTGGCTGGGCATGGTGGATCACACCTCTAATCCCAGCACTTTCAGAGGCCAAGGCAGGTGGATCACCTGAGGTCAGGAGTTTGAGACCAGCCTGGCCAACATAACGAACCCTGTCTCTACTTAAAAAATACGAAAATTAGCCAGGCATGGTGGTGGGTGCCTGTAATCCCAGCTACAGGTGGTAGGAGGCTGAGGCAGGCGAATCACTTGAACCCAGGAGGCAAAGGTTGCAGTGAGCCTAGATTGTGCCGTTGCACTCCAGCCTGGGCAACAAGAGCGAAACACTATTTCAAAAAAAAAAAAAAACCTTGCACGACAATACTTATAATTTTTAAAGTTTTAAAATAAGCTAAATGTTGGCTGAGCACTCTGCCTCACTCCTATAATCCCAGCACTAGAAGGAGGCTGGGTGCGGTGGCTCACGCCTGTAATCCCAGCACTTTGGCAGGCTGAGGCAGGCGGGTCACAAGGTCAGGAGATCGAGACCAGCCTGGCTAACATGATGAAACCCCATCTCTACTAAAAATACAAACAAAATTAGCCGGGCATGGTGGCGCGCACCTGTAGTCCCAGGTGCTCGGGAGGCTGAGGCAGGAGAATCGCTTGAATCCAGGAGGTGGAGGTTGCAGTGAGCCGCGATCATGCCATTACACTCCAGCCTGGGCAACAGAATGAGATTCCATCTCAGAAACAAATAAATAGCTCACAGAAGAACATTGAAATGAATAAACATAGAAACAATACTCAATGCCACTAGTAATCAGAGAAATGTAAGTTAAAATGAGATGCCACCGGACACCCACACAATGACACACAAAAACAACCTCTCTGACAGGCTGAGGGATTGTCAAGGGGTGCAGCCATTTTAGAGAATCATTTGGACTTTGAGAGACCGAGGTGGGTGGAACACCTGGGGTTGGGAGTCTGAGACCATCCTGACCAACAAGAAGAAATCCGTCTCTACTAAAAAAACACAAAATTAGCCGGGCATGGTGACACATGCCTGTAATCTCAGCTACTTGGGAGGCTGAGGCAGGAGAATCGCTTGAACCCTAGGTGGAGGTTGTGGTGAGCTGAGATCGCGCCACTGCACTGCAGCCTGGGCAACTCCATCACAAAAAGAGAGAGAGAGAATGATTTGGCAACATCTGGGAAGGTAGAAGGCGTGTTTACCTAATGACCCAGCAGTTTCACTTCTAGGGGGACACATACGCATCTGGAGGTATTTGCAAGGACGTGCATCACACCTTATCTGTTGCAGCAAAACAACTGGAAACTACCTAGATGCTTACCAAGAGGCGAATCGGGCGGGCGTGGTGGCTCAGGCCTATAACCGCAGCACTTTGGGAAGCCAAAGCAGGTGGATCACCTGAAGTCAGGAATTCAAGACCAGCCTCCCTCCAGTCCTTGTGTCCAGTCCGGATGCACAGTTGATAATACGGGGATTGCAAACAAATAACATTTTGAGACACGTCAGCTATGGTGAGAGAGAGCCCTGCATGGCCTCCCTCCTTGCCACCATGACCACTGTGGTCACAGCTCATAGAGCAGGCACTGGGCTGGCTGGGGAAGAAGGCAGTTGCTTGACACCCACAGGGCTGTTCAACAAGATTCTCTTTTGGATTGGAGCTCAGGGCGTACCCAGGCAAAGGAGCGTGGCCTTTGTCAGTGATAAGGCAGGAGCCACAAACGGTTGAGTAACCTCTGATAGGGCCCTATCTTAAATCAACTTCTCTCTCCCGGGGCCTCGAAAGCTGCTTTGTTTAACTTTGTGCTGTTAGGATGAAGATATGATAAGGCGCACACACGTTTAAATAAACTTAGAAGTCAAGAGAGTCTATTACCTTGGGAAGGAGGCTTAAGAGAGACGAGGACATATGACCCACAGAGGCTGGGGACGGAGGTCTCTTAGCCCCTCTCACCTACAGTTCCCCTGTCCCTACTCCCACCCCAATCCAAATTGAGGTTCCCTTGGATTTCTTTCTTAAAAAAAAAAAAACAAAAAAAAAACTTAGGGCTGGGCGCGGTGGCTCACACCTGTAATCCCAGCACTTTGGGAGGCCGAGACGGGCAGATTGCGAGGTCAAGAGATCAAGACCATCCTGGTCAACATGGTGAAACCCCGTCTCTACCAAAAATACAAAAAAATTAGCTGGGCATGGTGGCGTGCGCCTGTAGTCCCAGCTATTCGGGAGGCTGAGGCAGGAGAATTGCTTGAACCCGGGCGGCAGAGGTTGCAGTGAGCCAAGGTCGCGCCACTGCACTCCAGCCTGGCACCTGGTGACTGAGTGAGACTCTGTTTAAAAAAAAAAAAAAAAAACTTGCCAGGTGCAGTGGCTCACACCTGTAATCCCAGCACTTTGGGAGGCCAAGACGGGCGGATCACAAGGTCAGGAGATCAAGACCAACCTGGCTAACACGGTGAAACCCCATCTCTACTAAAAATGCAATAAATTAGCTGGGTATGGTGGTGGGCTCCTGTAATCCCAGCTACCCGGAGGCTGAGGCAGGAGAATTGCTTGAACTAGGGAGTTGGAGGTTGCAATAAGCCAAGATCGCACCACTGCACTCCAGCCTGGGCAACAAAGCAAGACTCTGTCTCAAAAAAAAAAAAAAAATTTATTTTTATAGAGATGGGGTCTTGCTGTGTTGCCCAGGCTAGTCTCAAACTCCTGGCCTCAAGCGATCCTTCTGCCTTGGCCTCCCAAAGTGCTGGGATTACAGGTGCACACTGCCACACCTGCCCGGGATTCCTTTCTTTTCTTTTTCTCATCTTCACTGCTAGTAAGGGACCCAGAACCAAAACCCTAACCTGCAAAGGCTCTGCAAATAATTTCAAACCCAAATGGTAACAGGAACTGAACGAGTAACTGCAATGTGAACAGTGAGCCAAGTAAAAGGCAGTGGGTGTGATACTGTGACATAGTAAGCAACACAGATTTGGTCTCTGCCCTCAGTTCTTGAGCCAGAGCTTCTAATACCCTCATTGATAGGGGGTGCTGGGAGAATCTTTGCTTCTAATATTTGTTCTCCACCCCCACGGTTCCTGACACAGAATTCCTGAATCCCTGGGAATTTTCTGGGTGATAGCATCATCTTTTGTTCTGAGGAGGTGACTCTTAGTGGATTCCTGGATAGCCTTGGGATGAGGGCTGGTTGCCCCGGGAACCAACCCTGTGAATGGAGGGTTGGACCACTCAACCCTACCCCCTCAGCCTCTAGGGAGAGGAGAAAGGCTGAAGACTGATCTGATTGCCATTGGCCAGTGAGGCAATCAATCATGCCTATGTAATATAGCCTCCATAGCCCCCACCCCCATTCCCACAAGGGTTCTGGGAGTTTCTGGGTTGCAAAATCTGTGGAACTGCTTGGAAGATGGCAAACCAGAAAGGGCAGGAAAGCTCTTCACGCTGCCCACACTTCACCATATGCACCTCTTCCATCTGGCTGTTCTTCTCTCATCTCTATCCTTTGTAATATCCCCTTTTTTTTTTTTTCCTCCCCCGAGACGGAGTTTCTCTCTTTTTGCCCAGCCTGGAGTGCAATGGCACGATCTCAGCTCACCGCAACCTCCACCTCCCAGGTTCAAGTGATTATCCTGCCTCAGCCTCCCAAGTAGCTGGATTACAGGCATGCACCATCACGCCTGGCTAATTTTTGTATTTTTAGCAGTTTCTCCACATTGGTCAGGCTGGTCTTGATCTCACGACCTCAGGTGATCCGCCCGCCTCGACCTCCCAAAGTGCTGGGATTACAGGCCTGAGCCACCACACCCAGTCGACTCTTATAAACATTTTATAACCTTTACATTTTTTGTGTGAAAGAACAGATCAGTGCTCTAAGAAAACCCTGTTATGCTTCTATTCCAATGTTTAGTTTACAGAAAAACAAGCCAGTACGTTCTCACACAGAATCTCTTACAATTAATTTTTATAGGCCGGGCGCGGTGGCTCACGCCTGTAATCCCAACACTTTGGGAGGTCGAGGCGGGCGGATCACAAGGTCAAGAGATCAAAACCATCCTGGCCAACGTGGTGAAACCCCTTCTTTACTAAAAAAAATACAAAAATTAGCTGGGCGTGGTGGCATGCGCCTGTAGTCCCAGCTACTCGGGAGGCTGAGGCAGGAGAATTGCTTGAACCCGGGAGGCAGAGGTTGCAGTGAGCCGAGATCGCGCCACTGCACTCCAGCCTGGAGCCTTGTGACAGAGCAAGACTCTGTCTCAAAAAAAAAAAAAATTTTATAAATCTTCCACAACTTGTTTAAACCTTAAAATTTTTCTGTCTTACTTAAAACAATCCCATAACACTTTAGGCAGAATAAAAGCCACATTCCCATGCCTTCTTACGATTTTTTTTAAAGCAAAAACACATTTCACTTTTCTTACACACCTTGCATGTAAAACTATTTCTTCTGTGGTCTTAATTACATGTTACAGTGTTAACTCTTAGCAACTTTTATTTTTGGTGAAAACCTCGGTAAGTAATGGATTTTAATTATGTACTGTGTATGGAGCCTGCCTGGGACTTACCAGGCAGAATCGCAGGTAAGAGCTGACTCTCCAGCATAGCTGAGGGTGTGCTTAATTCCACATGTCCCCAGGCCTTACCTAGAAGCTAATGGCTTTAAGGTAGGTAAATTGAACAATTTTCAAAAGTTAAAGAAACAGGTCCAGGTGCAGCGGCTCCCACCTGTAATCCCAGCACTTTGGGAGGCTGAGTCGGATGGATCATCTGCAGAGTTCGAGACCAGCCTGGCCAATGTGGGGAAACTCCGTCTCTACAAAAAGTAGGAAAAAAAAAAACAGAAAGAAAAGAAAAGAAAAGAAAACTTAGCTGGGCACAGTGGGCTGTAATCCCAGCTACTTGGGAAACTGAGGTGGGAGGATTGCTTGAGCCTGAACTGTCCAGGCTGCAGTGAGCCGAGATCATACTGCACTCCAGTCTGGGTGACAGAGTGAGACCCTATCTGAAAAAATCAAGTAAAAATAAAATAAAATAAAGTGAATAAAAAATAAAGGAGATTCTGGCATATCCTACAACATAGATTAATTTTGAGGACATTATGCTAAGTGAAATGAGTTAGTCAGAAAAAAGACACTATATGATTGCACTTATATGAGTTATTTAGAGTAGACAAAATCCTAGAGGCAGAGGAGAGGCCAGGCATGGTGGCTCATGCCTGTAATCCCAGTATTTTGGGAGGCCAAGGTGGGAGGATCTCTTGAGTCCAGGAGTTCGAGACCAGCCTGGGCAACCTAACAAGACTTGACCTCTATTTTTAAAAATGTTTTGCAAGGCGTGGTGACGCGTGCCTGTAGTCCCAGCTACTGGGGAGGCTGAGGTGGGAGGATCGCTTGAGTCCAGGAGTTCCGGGCTGTAGTGTGCTATGCCAATCAGGTGTCTGCACTAAGT
Organism: Alouatta palliata; assembly: GCA_004027835.1. Classification (NCBI taxonomy): domain Eukaryota; kingdom Metazoa; phylum Chordata; class Mammalia; order Primates; family Atelidae; genus Alouatta; species Alouatta palliata. Next base: position 58,705 of record PVKV010006329.1, read on the forward strand.
TTAGCACCAATATGGTAATCTCCCAGGAGTGGGGGACCACCAGGTTGCCTAAGCAGGGGTGAACCGACCCAGGTCAGAAACAGAGCAGGTCAAAACTCCCGTGCTGATCAGTAGTGGGATCATGCCTGTGAATAGCCACTACGCTCCAGCCTGGGCAACACAGCGAGACCCCGTCTCTCTAAAAAAAAAAAAAAATGTTTTAAGAATAAAACAAAACAAAAATTTTTTTAAATCATGGAGATAGAAAGTGGAATGGTGTTGACAGAGTAATTCCCTCAAATGCAAAAAAAAAAAAAAAAAAAATGTAGAATGGTAGCTGCCAGGGACTGAGGGGCAGAGATAACGGAGCATTATTGTTTAGCAGGAATAGAGTTTCAGTTTTACAAGATGAAGAATCATAGAATGGATGTCGGTGATGATTGTACAACATTATGAATATGTTAATTCCATGGAACTGTACATCTGAAAATAGTTAAGATGGTAAATTTTATGTTATGTTTTTGTTGTTGTTAAGACGGAGTTTTGCTCTTGTCACCCAGGCTCAAGTACAACCAAGTGATCTCAGCTCACTGCAACCTCCATCCCCCGAGTTCAAGCAATTCTCCCACCTTAGCCTCCTCAGTAACTAGGACTATGGGCATGCGCCACCATGGCCGGCTGATTTTTGGATTTTTGTAGAGACAGAATTTGATCATATTGGCCAGGCTCTGTAGAAACCCGACTTTACTCTTAACCTCAGCTGGTCCACCCACATTGGCCTCCCAAAGTGTTGGGATTACAGGCATGTGCCACCACGCCCGGCCTCATCAATAATAATTTAATTGTACATTTAAAAATAACTAAAAGTGCCAGGCTTGGTGGCTCATGCCTGTAATCTCAGCATTTTGGGAAGCCGAAGTGCATGGATCACTTGAGGTCAGAAGTTCGAGACTAGCCCGGCCAACATGGTAAAACCCTGTCTCTACTAAAAACACAAAAATTAGCTGGGCATAATGGTGAGCATTTGTAATCCCAGCTACTCGGGAGGCTGAGGCAGGAGAATCACTTGAACCGGGGAGGTGGAGGTTGCAGTGAGCTGACATTGTGCCACTGCACTCCAGCCTGGATGACAGAGTGAGATGCTTTAAAAAATTAATAAATAAATACAGGCCGGATGTAGTGGTTTATGCCTGTAATCCCACAAAAAATACAAAAAATGAATAAAATCTAGTATTTGACAGCACAACAGGATGACTCTCATCAATAATAATTTAATTGTACATTTAAAAATAACTAAAACATGCCGGGCACGGTGGCTCACACCTGTAATCCCAGCACTTTGGGAGGCCTAGGTGGGTGGATCATTTCAGGTCAGGAGTTCAAGACCAGCCTGGGCAACATGGTGAAACCCCACCTCTACCAAAAATACAAAAATTAGCTGGGCATGGTGGTGAGCACCCGAAATCCCAGCTACTCCAGAGGCTGAGGCAGGAGAATCACTTCAACCCTGGAGGCAGAGGTTGCAGTGAGCCGAGATTGCACCACTGCACTCTGGCCAGGGCAACACAGTGAGACTCCGTCTCAAAAAAACCTACTTGTGTTGGACTCCATGGTTCAGGCCTGTAATCCCAGGGCTTTGGGAAGCTGAGGCAGGAGGAGGATTGCTTGAGGCCAGGAGTTTGAGACCAGCCTGAGCAACATAGCAAGACCCTATCTCTACCACAAGTACAAAAATTAACTGAGTGTGGTAGCACATGCTTATGATCTGAGCTACCTGGGAGACTGAGGCAGGAGGATAACTTGAGCCCAGGAGTTGGAGGCAGCCATGAGCTATGATGGCGCCACTGCACTCCAGCCTGGGCAACAGAGCAAGACCCTAACTCTGTCTCAAAAAACAATAATAAATAAATAAATAAATAGCTATAATTAGATTGTTTGCAACACAAAGGATAAATGCTTGAGGTGGATCCATCATTTACCTTGATGTCATTATTACACATTGTATGCCTGTATCAAAATATCCCACATCCCTCGTAAATATATACACTTACTATACGCACAAAAATTAAACATAAAACAAAATTTTTAGTGTAAATGGTCTCAATATGCCAATTAAAAGAGATTGGGGCCAGGTGTAGTGGCTCATGCCTGTAATCCCAGCACTTTGGGAGGCCGAGGCGGGTGGATTACTTGAGGTCAGGAGTTTGAGACCAGCCTGGCCAACATGATGACACCCGTCTCTACTAAAAATACAAAAATTAGCCAGGCATGGTGGTGCCTGCCTGTAATCCTAGCTACTCAGGAGGCTGAAGCAGGAAAATTGCTTCAAACTGGGAGACGGAGGTTGCAGTGAGCCAAGATTACGCCACTGCACTCCAGCCTGGGTGACAGTGAGACCCCAGTCTCAAAAAAATATAAATAAATAAGATTGGAAGAGCAGATTAAAAACAGAACCTAGTTATATTCTGTCCACAAGAAATTCACTTCGAATGTAACAATATAGGTAGGTTAACTGGAAAAAGAAATAGTATGCAAACATTTATCAAATGCAAGTGGGAGTAGCTATGTTAGTATAAGTTAAATAGACTTTAGAGCAAAGAAAATTATCAGAGACAGGGAGGGACATCATATAATGATTACAAAGCCAGTCTACCAAGAAAACATAGCAATCTGTGTGTGTTTGCACCAAACAACAGAGCTGAAAACATTTGAAGCAAAAATTGACATAACTAAAAGGACAAATAGACAAAACCACAATTAGAGCTGGTGACTCCAACGCGATTTTTTCTTTCTTTCTTTCTTTCTTTCTTTTTTTGTTTTGTTTTGATTTGGTTTGGTTTTTTTGTGATGCAGTCTCACTCTTGTTGCCCAGGCTGGAGTGCAATGGCCCAATCTCAGCTCACCACAACTTCCGCCTCCCGGGTTCAAGGGATTCCCCTGGCTACGCTTCATGAACAGCTGGGATTACAGCCGTGCGCCACCATGCCCAGTTAATTTTGTATTTTTAGTAGAGATGGGGTTTTACCATGTTGGCCAGGCTGGTCTTGAACTCCCGACCTCAGCTGATCCGCCCACCTCGGCCTCCCAAAGTGCTGGGATTAACAAGAGTGAGCCATCGCGCCCGGCCCAACACGTTTTTCAGCAGTTGATAGAACAACTAGCCAGAATCTATTCTGGCTAGCAAAGGTATAGAACTCAATACCATCGACCAATAGGATCTAATCAACCTTTATAGAACATTCCACCCAGCAACAGCAGAATACATATTCTTTTCAAGACCCCGTGGAATATACACCAAGACAGACGACACTGTGGGCCACAGAATAAATTTCAACAAATGTCAAATAATTGAAATCATATAGAGAGTGCTCTCTCACAGACTGTAATCAAACTAGAAATCAATAACAGAAAAATAACAGGAAGATCTGCACACTCTTGAGAACCAAACAACATACTTCTTTTTTTTTTTTTGAGACAGAGTCTCACTCCGTCACCAGGCGCCAGGCTGGAGTGCAATGACGCGACCTCGGCTCACTGCAACCTCCGCCTCCCAGGTGCAAGCAATTCTCCTGTTTCAGCCTCCCGTGTAGCTGGGATTACAGGTGCGCACCACCAAGCCCAGCTAATTTTTTTTGTATTTTTAGTAGAGAAGGGGTTTCACCATGTTGGCCAGGATGGTCTCGATCTCTTGACCTCATGATCCGCCCACTTCAGCCTCCCAAAGACAATATACTTCTAAATAATCCGTAGCTCAAGAGGAAACCATAGGTCAAGATAAATCAAAAAATACACTGAAGTAAATGAAAATTAAAATACAACTTATCCAAACGGTGGCACACACATAAAGCATTGCTGATAAGAAAATGTATAGCGCTAAATGCACACATCAGAAAAGAGGGAGAGACCCAAATCAGTAATCTAAGCTCTCACATCAGGAACCTAGGAAAAAGCCTGGTGTGGTGATGCATGCCTGTAGTCCCAGTCACAGTCACCTGGGAGGCTGAGGTGGAAGTTCAAGGCAGAAGTTGACCCCAGAAGTCCAAGGCTATAGTAAACTACAGTCACACCTTTGTACTCCAGCCTGAGTGACAGAGCCAGATAAGACTCCATCTTCATAAAAAATCAAAATAAAGGATAGAAGAACCTAGAAAAGAAGAGCCAAATAAATGCAAAGCAAGTAGAAGGAAGGAAATGTAAAGATGAGAGCAAAAACTAGTGAAATGGAAAACAGAAATTTTCGGAATAGAAAAATATCAATGAAATAAAAATCCCTGAAAAAATCAGTAAAATTGACAAACTTCTAGGAAGACCATCAGAAAAAGAAGGCACAATTTATGGATAGAAATGAAATATGGGCTATTACAACAGATCCTACAGACATGAAAAGGATAATAAGAGAACTATGGGCTGGCCGTAGTGGCTCATGCCTGTAATCTAAGCACTTTGGAGGCCAAGGTGGGCAGATCACCTGAGGTCGGGAGTTCAAGACCAGCCTGACCAACATGGTGAAACCCCGTCTTAAATTAAAAAAAGAAAAAAAAAAAATAAGAGAACTACAGCTCTCTATAGTTCTAACTATAGAGAACTCGTCCTAACTATATCAAATGATATTAATTCTTCTTTCAACATTTGCTAGCATTTTCCAAAGAAAATGTGGCCTATTGATTCTGATTCTTTTTGAAATTTTTTTTTTTTTTTTTTTTTTTTTTGAGATGGAGTCTCACTCTATCACCCAGGCTGGAGTGCAGTGGTGTGATCTCAGCTGATTGCAGCCTCTGCCTCCTGGGTTCAAGTGATTCTCCTACCTCAGCCTCCCAAGTAGCTGAGATTACAGGCGCCGGCCACAATTTTTTGTATTTTTAGTAGAGATAGGGTTTCACCGTGTTGGCCAGGCTGGTCTTGAACTCCCGACCTCAGCTGATCCACCCACCTCGGCCTCCCAAAGTGCTGGGATTACAGGAGTGAGCCACCACACCTGGCTAAATTTGTCATTTTAAAACTCTCAAGGCCAGGTGTGGTGGCTCACACCTGTAATCCCAGCACTTTGGGAGGTCGAGGCAGGCGGATCACAGGGTCAGGAGTTCTAGACCAGCCTGACCAATACGGTGAAATTCCATCTCTACTAAAAAATACAAAAATTAACTATGTACTGACCAAACAAAATTATTTGCAGATTAATTTTTGACCCTGGGCTGCAGTTTGCAACCTCTGGCCAAGCCCTGGGAGCGTAGTTCAGCGCTGTGAGCCAGTGAAACTGACAAGATAGTTTAAAACATATATTTAGTTTTTGTTTTTGTTTTTGTTTTGTTTTGTTTGTTTTTTGGGTCTCTATCTGTCGCCCAGGCTGGAGTGCAGTGGTGAGATCTGTGCTCACTACAACCTCTGCCTCCCAGGTTCAACTGATCCTCCTGCCTCAGCCTCCCTAGTAGCTGGAACGATAGGTGTTAGCCACCATGCCCAGTTAACTTTTGTAGTTTTAGTAGAGACAGGGTTTCACTATGTTGGCAAGGCTGGTCTCGAACTCCTGACCTCAGGTGATCTACCCGCCTTGGCCTCCCAGTGTGCTGGGATTACAGGCAGAGGCTGCCACGCCCGGCCAATCCTCATCTCTTCTGATGCTAGAGATTGCAGGACCCTGAACCTCACAGAGATTGGCGGCTGGGGAGAGGAGAGGGACAGGCTGTGACCGGAGAAAGAGAATGTCGTAGTTGCCCTAGGAGAGAATCAGGCCATGGGTGCTGGGGAATTTCCTGGCGGATGGACATCAGGTGGGAGGCAGAGAACAAGCTAATTTCCCAGCTGTGGATGCTGTTCTCTCAGTTCCTCTTTTTCTAGCCCTTTGCTCTTTGGAATCTCTCTTCCACACTCACACCATTCTGTGCAAACAAACCTCATCACCTCCACCAGCTCCTGCTCAGCCTCCTATAGGAAGCCCTCCTGGACCACGGCAGCTGCAGAGCTCCCCTTCCCTGTGGACACTCGCTGCTTACTGCCAGGCTCTGCTGCTGGGAGCAGCTATCCCACAGCGGGGTCATGCTGCTGCTTCTGGAGAGGAGGTTTGGGAGTGGAGTAGGGGTGTTTGTTATGCCTGGAGACTCCAGGCCTCACTCCCGCTCCACCCCTTCATACCACTTCCCATTAAGAAGCATCTGCAGGCCGTGCACGGTGGCTCACACCTATAATCCCAGTGCTTTGGGAGGCCGAGCCTGGAGGATCACTTGAGTCCAGGAGTTCAAGACCAGCCTGGGCAACATAGCAAGATCTCCATCTCCACAAAACATAAAAATAATTTTCTGGGGGGTGGCACTCACTTATAGCCCTAGCTACTTCAGAGGGTGAGGTGGGAGGATTGCTTGAGTCCTGGAGTTTGAAGCTGCAGTGATGAGGTCTGATCCTGGGCAACAGAGCAAGACAGTGGAAGGAGGAGGAGGAGGAGAAGGAGAAGAAGGAGGAGGAGGAGGAGAAGGAGAAGGAGGAAGAAGAGGAGGAGAAGGAGAAGAAGAAAAATAGGAGACATCTGCATTACACTCTCTAGGCACCCACACACTCAGGTGACACACTCGCAGACACACACTGCAGGCCCAAACACCACACTGGTTTTTATTTTGTTATTTTATTTTTTTGAGACAGAGTCTCGCTCTATCGCCCTGGCTGGAGTGCAGGGGTGTGATCTCGGCTCACTGCAACCTCCGCCTCCCGGGTTCGAACAATTCTCCTGCCTCAGCCTCCTGAGTAGCTGGGTTTACAGGCACGCACCACCACATCCGGCCAATTTTTGTATTTTTAGTAGAGATGGGGTTTCACCATATTGGTCAGGCTGGTCTGAAACTCCTGACATCGTGATCCGCCCATCTCAGCCTCCGAAAGTGTTGGGATTACAGGCGTGAGCCACCACACTGGCCTTGGTTTTTATTTTAACAGATGTACTGAAATACCATTTTCATACCATACAATTCACCGATTCAAATGATAATCCATTTGAAAAGTGGACTGTCCAGGTGGTGCGACTGGGCTTAGACCGGGGGCCAGTTGTGCCTGGAATGGCCACCGTGAGCTCTACTCCGGCTGGCTTTGAGGCTGATGAAAGTCACGTCGCCTCTCTTAGCCTCAGGTTCGTCCTCTATAAAATGAGGGAAATGGCGTCTGCATGACTCACTTCCAGGGTTATGGTGAGAACAGAGGCGATGTTAAGTGTGCAATAAAGCAGAAAACATGTGAACGCCATGGCTCCTGCTTGTAATCCCAGCACTTTGGGAGGCCGAGGCGGGTGGATCACTTGAGGTCAGGAGTTCCAGACCAGCCTGACCAATATGGTGAAGCCCCATCTCTACTAAAAATACAAATATTAGCCGGGCTTGGTGGCGTGCTTCCATAGTCCCAGCTACTCAGGGGCTGGGGTGAGGGTGCCAGGAGAAAGGAGGTACAGAGTTTATTTTTGGGCGTGATGAAAATGTTCTGTAGTTGACTGTGCTAATGATGGTTGTGTAACTGTGAATATACTAAAAACCATAGACTTGTACACTTTTTTTTTTTTTTGAGATGGAGTCTCGCTGTGTCCCTCAGGCTGGAGTGTAGTGGCGTGATCTCTGCTCACTGCAACTTCTGATACCCAGGCTCAAGCGATTCTCCTGCCTCAGCCCCCTGAGTAGCTGGGATTACAGGCACCCACCAGGACACCCTGCTAATTTTTGTATTTTCAGTAGAGACAGGGTTTCACCATATTGCCCAGGATGGTCTCAATCTCTTCACCTCATGATCCTCCCACCTCAGCCTCCCAAAGTGCTGGGATTACAGGCTGAGCCACCGCGCCTGGCTGACCACGTTTTATTTACCCATTCATCAGTTGATGAACATTTAAGATGTTTCCACTTTTTGGCTATTATCCATAATGCTGCTACAAACATTCAGGTACAAGTTTTTTTGTGTGACCTGCCCATACGCTTTCGTTTCTCTTGGGTGGGTATTCCTAGAGGAAAATTGCTGAGTCATATGGTAACATGACTCAGCAATGTAATCTTTTGAGGAGCCACCAGATTGTTTTCCACAGCAGCTGCCCGGTGTACATTACCAGCAGCAATGTATCAGGGTGTCAATTTCTCCACATCCTCACCAGCATGTTATGTGATTACTGCCTCCCTAGCGGGTGCAAAGTGGTATCTCTTTGTGGCTTTGATTTGCATTTCCCTAATGACCAATGATGTTGAGCATCTTTTCATGTATTCATTGGATTTTTTTTTTTTTTTTTTTTTTTTTTTTTTGAGACATAGCCTCCCTCTGTTGCCCAGACTGGAGTGCGGTGGCACAATCAGAGCTCACTGCAGCTCAAACTCCTAGGCTCAAGCAATTCCCCCACCTCAGCCTCCCAAGCAGCTGGAACTACAGGTATGCACCACCACGCCTGGCTAATTTTTTTTTTTTTTTTTTTTTTTTTTAAGTAGAGACAAGGTCTCACTATGTTGCCCAAGCTGGTCTTAAACTCCCGACCTCGACCTCAAGCAATCCCCCTGCCTCGGCCTCTCAAAGTGCCAAGATCACAGGCATGAGACACTGTCCCGCAGTCACACTTACTGGCCATTTTTACATCTTCTTTCTCTATTCTAAATGTCCACTCCGTTTCTTTGGCCATTTTTTAATCAGTTTATTTGTCTTTTTATTATGAGTTCTAGGAATCATGGTAGATATTGAGCAAAAAGCTGATTGGAGCTGTGTTTACGCAGAGGCAAAGTCTTATTTGGAAAGTCCCTGAAGTTTGGCCCCTGGGCACAAAGCTCTGTCCTGCTGGCCTCATCTCAGTGCAGCCCTGCCCAGCAGGTCCACCTCCCCCAGGCTCAGGGACAAGCCCCAAACCCAAGCAACTCAGAACAACTCTCGTCTCACAGATGGGAAAACTGAGGCTTGAGTGGAAAAAGGACTGGCTCGTGCTCAAGTTCGGATCTACCTGACCAAACCCCACCCTATCTCTGCACAATTTCTTTGCACATATACATGCCCTGCCTGGCTGTTTTCTGCTTTATTGCACACTTAACATCGCCTCTGTTCTCACCATAACCCTAGAAGTGAGTCATGCAGACGCCATTTCCCTCATTTTATAGAGGAGGAACCTGAGGCTAACAGAGGCAACGTGACTTTCACCAGCATCAAAGCCAGCAAAGTAGAGCTCATGACGCCCATTCCAGGCACAACTGGCCCCTGGTCTAAGCCCAGCCGCACCACCTGAAGGGTCCAGTTTTCCTCTGGCCCAGAGCCACCCCTACTTGCCAGGAAACTGTAGCAGCCAGTAGTCCACCAGCGGACCTGGGCTACATGCACTTCCTCTAGAGCAGCTCCACCCAGCACCAGCTGGGCCCTCTGGACTGGCACTCCCAGATCTGCCCAGGCCCTGCCCAACAAGCCCAGCCCAAGACCTTTGCTCCTGCAAGAAGTAGGACCCTGGTTTCCATGAGCCCCGGTACTGTTTCTTTTGAGATGGAGTCTTGCTCCATCACCCAGGCTGGAGTGCAGTGGCACAATCTCGGCTCACTGCAATCTCTGCCTTCCGGGTTCAAGCAATTCTCCTGTCCCAGCCTCTGAGTAGCTGAGACTATAGGCGCCCGCCACCACGCCTGGCTAATTTTTGTGTTTTTAGTAGAGATGGGGTTTCCCCATGTTGCCCAGGCTGCTCTCAAACTCCTAACCTCAGGTGATCCGCCCACCTCAGCCTGCCAAAGTGCTGGGATTGCAGGCGTGAGCACTGTGCCCGGCCATGTTTCTTACTCTTCTATCACTCCAAGGCTTGGGCACTTACGGAGAGAGCACAGGCTGCATGCCTGTAATTTGAGATTTGAAGGCAACCCCGAAAAACCCCTAGGCCCGGCTCAGTGGAGTCTCTCATCTCTGAAAGAGCCCTTGACTCCTACTAGACAACCAAGCTCCCTTGACTCAGTTAACACAGTCGTATCCCATTACCTCATTTATGCCAGTAGGAAAGCCTGGGTAGGCAAGGTTATAGGAACATGAGAACGTCTTCCCTTCATTCAAGTCACTAAACGGACTCTCCCTTGAGTACCCAACACCATTCTAGGCACTGGGAATGCAGCAGTGAATAAAACCAGCAAAATTCTTCCCTGTTCTGAGACATTCCAGATGTCCCAATGGAGCTGACACAGTGGAACAGAGAGAAAGAAACAATTAAAAAATAGGCTGGGCGCGGTGGCTCACACCTGTAATCCTAGCACTTCAGGATGCCAAGGCAGGAGGATCGCTTGAGATCAGGAGTTCAAGACCAGCCTGGGCAACACCTCGAGACCCCATCTCTACAAAGAAATGAAAAAATTAGGGGGGTGGGGTGGTGTGTGCCTATACTCCCAGCTACTTGGGAGGCTGAACCTGGAGGATTGCTTGAGCCCAAGAGTTCAAGGCTGCAGGGAGCTACGATAGTACCACTGCACTCCAGCCGGGGTGACAGAGCAAGAGCCTGTCTCTAAAATAAATAAATGAATAAGTTATTGAACATTCCCAACACAAAGAAATATTTGAGATCATGAGGCTGGGCACTGTGGCTCATGCCTGTAATCCCAGCACTTTGGGAGGCCGAGATGGGTGGATTACTTGAGGTCAGGAGTTCAAGACCAGCCTGGCCGACATGGTGCTTTATTAAATAAAAATATACATGTATCTATATACACACACACACATATATATATACACACACATATATATATATTTGTGTGTGTATATGTGTATATTTATATATATATCTCATATATATATCTCACATATATATCTCTCATATATATATCTCACATATGTATATCTCATATAGATATATCTCACATACATATATCTTATATCTCATATATATATATATAAAAGAGATGATGAATATGCCAGTTACCCTGATCTGACTACTATATATTCTATTTATTAAAACATCACTGGCTGGCACGGTGGCTCACACCTGCAATTCCAGCACTTTGGGAGGCCAAGGTGGGTGGATCATTTGAGGTCAGGACTAGCCTAGCCAATGTGGTGAAACCCTGTCTCTACTAAAAATACAAAAATAATTAGCAGGGCATGGTGGCATCTGCCTGTAGACCCAGGTACTCGGGAGGCTGAGGCAGGAGAATCGCTTCAACCTGGGAGGTGGAGGTTGCAGTGAGCTGAGATCATGCCACTGCACTCCAGCCTGGGTGATAGAGCAGGACTCTGTCTCAAAAAAAAAAAAAATCACTTTGTGTCCCACGTGTATGTACACTCACTGCCAATTTAAAATTTTTTAAGTACAATGAAACATAAATGAGAAAAATATAGAATATTGTCCAATGGTGTTAAACGCTAAGCAGAATATAAAGTATTAAAGGAGGACAGGTCATTGTGGGGTAAGAAACTGCAATTTTATTTTATTAGTTTATTTATTTATTTTTGAGATGGAGTCCTGCCCTGTCACCCAGGCTGGAGTGCAGTGGTACGATCTCAGCTCACTGCAACCTCTGCCTCCCTGGTTCAAGGGATTCTCTGCCTCAGCCTCCCGAGTAGCTGGGATCACAGGCACAAGCCACCACACACGGCTAATTTTTGTATTTTTAGTAGAGACGGGGTTTCGCCATGTTGGCCAGGCTGGTCTCAAACTCCTGACCTCAAGTGATCTGCCCACCTCAGCCTCCCAAAGTGCTGGGATTCCACTGTGCCCGGCCAGAAGCTGCAATTTTAAATAGGGTGGTCAGTGAACGACTCACTGAGAGCAAAAAGCTAAAGACAGGAGTAAGCCATGTGGATGTCTGCAGGCATGTCCCATCACAGGGGGCAGCAAGTGCAGGGACCCTGAGGCAGGGGCATGTGGTATGCAAGCCCTGCCCTGAGGGGAAGAGAGGAGATGGGGTTAGGGACAGCCCAGGCTGAACTTCCAAGACCAGCTGTGAAAGACTCTGAGCCTGGTGAAGAAGGGGGAATGATTGAGTGTGAGAGCTAAGGCTTTGAGGATAGCGTTTCTGACTTCCTTTTTTTTAAGACAGAGTCTCCCTCTGAGGTCCAGGCTGGAATGCAGTGGCATGAACTCAGCTCACTGCAAACTCTGCCTCCCAGGTTCAAGTAATTCTCTTGTATCAGCCTCCCAGGTAGCTGAGATTACAGGCATATGCCTGCTAAGTTTTGTATTTCAGTAGAGACAGGGTTTCACCATGTTGGCCAGGCTGGTCTCAAACTCCTGACCTCAGGTGATCTGCCCACCTCGGCCTCCCAAAGTGCCAGGATTACAGGCATGAGCCACGGCACCAAGCCTTTTTTTTTTTTTTTAAAGACAGGGTCTGCTCTGTTGCCCAGGCTGGAGTGCAGTGGTGCAATCCTGGCTCACAGCAGCCTCCAACTCCTGGGCTCAAGTAATCCTCCTGCCTGAGCCTCTGGAGTAGTAGCTAGGACTACAGGCACAGGCCACCACATCTGGCTAATTTTTAAATTTTATTTGTAGACAGCAGGGAGGTCTCACTGTGTTGCCCAGGCTGGTGTCGAACTCCTGGCCTCAAGCGATCCTCTCTTCTCAGCCCCCTAAAATGCTGGGATTACAGGCTTGAGCCACTGTGCTCGGCCCGGCCTGACTTTCCACTTTTGCCAAGATCGAAACTCTTTCACCACCACTTCATTAAGGCGGACCTCAGCCTTGACTCGGGCTCAAAGGGAGGGAGGACAGGGCTGGGGAGGAGAGGGGACTCAATGAGAAGAGGGGGGACTTCTGGGAGGGGAGAGCGGCTTAGCTAAAGGCATGCAGGCTCAAGGCCAGCAGTAGGAACTGGAGGGAGAGCTGGAGAGGAATTTGAGCTTAGTCGGGCTTAAGCGGACCTCTTGGGTACCTTTGCAGGCAGACCCTGGCTTCTGGGCCCAGCACCTCCTGGGCTGGGCAATCCCACCGCCGGGACTCAGGCCGGGCCTGTGCGAGCAGGTGCGCCGCTCGTGCACACAGCGGCGGCCACGCCCACCCAGGCTCTCCCCGCCCCGCCGTTCCGGGGTAATTGGCAGCGCCCCTGTCCCCACGCGGCGCGTGCCAAAAACGCCCAAAGTGGTGAGGAGACAGGGCCCGTGTCAAACTCTTCGGGATTTGCACCCTAAGCCCCTGACGCAGCCCGACCTCCGTTTTGCCCTGGAGAATTCGTTCCAGAGCAGAGGGGGACAAGAACCGAGGGGCGGGGGATGGGGCAGGCCCCGCCCTTCCCTGGCAACCCCTCACCCCGGCGTCGTGGGCCGCGCGGGGCCAAGTCCTTCCTCCCAGGGCGCTCGGTGAAGGTGGGAGGCGGGGGCCACGTCACTGTCCCCAGGCCCTGGAGAGCGCGGCTCCGCCCCTCCCGCCCCGCCGGAGCGCTGGGCACTTAGCTAAGACGCACCGGCCCCAGCCCAGGACCAGCCCAGTCGCCGCCGCCCGCCCACAGATCCACAGGCAGGTGCAGGCGCAGCTGCGGCGCGAGCTTGTGGAGCAGAGCCGTTAGCGCGCGCCGTCGGTGAGTCAGTCCCTCCGTCCGCCCGTCCGTCCGTCCGTCGGTGGGGGCGCCGCAGCTCCCGCCCAGGCCCAGCGGCCCCGGCCCCTCGTCTCCCCGCACCCGGAGCCTCCCGGCGGAGCGGGCTTTGCCGCGGCAGCCATGTCCATGGGCCTGGAGATCACCGGCAGCGCGCTGGCCGTGCTGGGCTGGCTGGGCACCATCGTGTGCTGCGCGCTGCCCATGTGGCGCGTGACGGCCTTCATCGGCAGCAACATCATCACGTCGCAGACCATCTGGGAGGGCCTGTGGATGAACTGCGTGGTGCAGAGCACCGGCCAGATGCAGTGCAAGGTGTACGACTCGCTGCTGGCGCTGCCGCAGGACCTGCAGGCGGCCCGCGCCCTCATCGTGGTGGCCATCCTGCTGGCCGCCTTCGGGCTGCTCGTGGCGCTGGTGGGCGCCCAGTGCACCAACTGCGTGCAGGACGACACGGCCAAGGCCAAGATCACCATCGTGGCGGGCGTGCTGTTCCTGCTGGCTGCCCTGCTCACCCTCGTGCCGGTGTCCTGGTCGGCCAACACCATTATCCGGGACTTCTACAACCCCCTGGTGCCCGAGGCGCAGAAGCGCGAGATGGGCGCGGGCCTGTACGTGGGCTGGGCGGCTGCGGCGCTGCAGCTGCTGGGGGGCGCGCTGCTCTGCTGCTCGTGCCCCCCGCGCGAGAAGAAATACACGCCCACCAAAGTCGTGTACTCCGGGCCGCGCTCCTCCGGCCCGGGACCCAGCACGGGCACAGCCTACGACCGCAAGGACTACGTCTAAGGGACAGACGCAGGGAGACCTCCACCACCTCCACGACGAGCTGGACCGCGCGTCAGGCTGTCCAGCGCGCAGCTTTGCCTCGGAGGCCAGCCCACCCCCAGACGCCAGGAAGCTCCCGCGCTGGACTGGGAGGGGCCGGCTCCACGCCCCGCTCCCCCGCAGCCACCCCTTTGCGGGCCGGGGAGTCGACTTCGGGGCCCAGGGACCAACCCCCGTGGACTGTGAAACCTCACCCCTCTGGAGCACGGGGCTGGGATGCCCGCCGATGCCTGACCGCGCCGTCGAGCCCCAGCGGCCGCTGCCCTCGACGCTCGCGCTGGGCAGGGACCGGCAGCTACGAAAGGGGGCACTTGATGTTTTTCAATAAAAGCCTTTTCGTTTTGCACTCGCTGGAGCCTCCTTGTTCCGAGCGCCTGCACCTCCCTGCAGAGCGCCCCGCTCCGGGCGGCCTTGGCTGCATCTCGCTCTCCGGGAGGGAGCTTAGAGGGGAGGTGGGATTGTAAGGTGAACTTGGTGATCACCGGGTGGTCACTCGCCCACTCCCTGGGGATTCGGAAGACAGCCTGGGTGGCCAAAGCCAAGGTCTAATCCAGGAAGCCGACACGCACACTTCCCGCACGCCGTGTCGGGGGGAGGGAGGAGAAGGTGGCAAAGATGTGCCCCTGGGTCTGTGCTGGGAGCCCTACCCCCGCACATTCGGAATCTCCGGTGCGCCTGTGAAAGGGCGCACTCAGCATTCCGTACTGCCATTTCCTATGGAAAAAAGAAAATAAAAAGACCTATTGTTTGGATAAAACACGCCACCAAAAGTAAAAGCGGGCCAAATCTTCTCACCTGGGGAAGAGATGAGAAAGGGGCCCATCTCCTTCCTGGGACTCTCAAGGGAGGGAAGAGGGAGGACTTACAAGGGGCATCTCAGAGGGGATTGAGGCTGGGGTTCAGTGGCCCACTCCTGGCGGACGAGGTGAGAGGCTTGCTTGAGCCCAGGAGTTCGAGACCAACCTGGGCTACATAGCAAGAACCCATCTCTACCAAAAAAAAAAAAAAAAAAAAAAAAATTAGCTGGGTATGATGGCACACACCTGTGGTCCCAGCTACTTGGGAGGCTGAGGCAAGAGGATGTCTTGAGCCCAGGAGACCAAGCCTACAGTGAGCTATGATTGTGTCACTGCGTTCCAGCTGGGGCAGCAGAGAGAGAGAGACCCTGTCTCAAAAATACAACGACAAAAAAAAGAAAATGGAGGAGTGATTGAGGTAAACAATGTGGAGTCTGCGCTGGTGTCCTGGAGGAAACACAGGAGACTGAGACGGAAAGGGGGCCTGGAACCCAGGCACAGGGCGACTTGGTGGGGGTAAGAGATTCAAATGACTGGATAGAACAAAACGGAGACAGGAAGGGTCAATGAAGCCCAGGGGTCCAATAGAGGCCAAGTCATGGACGGTCCTGTATGTGGAGTTACGACTTTGAACCTTACTCTGGGTGTAGGGAGTCATGAAAGGGAAAGTACCCAGTCAGATACTTTTACTCTCTCCAGCAGCCCGTTTGGAACGGGGATTCAAGGAGAAAGATAGAGGCGGGGAACCACCTAGCAGCATATGCCGCCGTCCTGGAGTGAATGATGGTGGTCGGAAATTAGGCAGGGGTGGGGACTGGGGGCAGAACCTGGGGGAGGCTGCTAAGGTGGGCAGGACCCGGGAGCCATTAGGATGTGCAGGGTGAGAGAGAGGAGAATCCAGAAAAGAAGGCTGGAATCTGGGAGTTTCCATCTTAGGTCACTGATCGGATAGTGGTGCCATTTACCAAAATAGGAGATCATGTTTCCGGGGGAGATGATGATGGGTTCCATGTTGAGTGCATTGAGTTTGGTCAGGCCGGGTGCGGTGGTTCATGCCTGTAATCCCAGCACTTTGGGAGGCCAAGGCTGGAGGGTAGCTTGAGCCTAGGAGTCTCAGACCAGCCTGGGTAACATAGTGAGACCCCATCTCTACAAAAAAAAATTTGTTTTTAATTAGCTGGGTGTGGTGGTATATGCCTGTAGTCCCAGCTCCACAGGAGGCTGAGGTGGGAGGCTTGCTTCAGCCCAGGAGATTGAGGCTGCTGTGAGTCGAGACTGCACCACTGCAATTCAGCCTGGGCGACAGAGTGAGACCTTGTCTCAAAAAATAAATTAATTAAAATAAAATGTAGAGCTTGGCAAGCCTGGATAACACCCCGGCAGAGATATCCAGGAAGTAGGGTGACATCTAGAGATCTCATAAAACCTGGAAGTCGTTAGCATACAGATGGCAACCGAAACCAGGGTAGGGGAAGCAGTCAGTCTAGAAACTCACAGAACAAAAAGATTTCAAGGAGGTGGCTGTGGGCCATGGTGTCTGAGGCTGCAGGAGTGGTCAGGCAAGATGAGGCCTGAGGAACAGCCATGGAATTAGAGTGTTCATTGGTGGCCTTAGCGAGAGGCATGGAAACTGAAACACTGGACAGAAAAGGGAGTGGGAGGCAAGAATGAAACCAGGAGCTGTGGACAATGTATGCAAGAGATTTGCATAGAAAGGGAATTGTGTTCAGGCCCCCTGGCTCACGATTGTAACCCGAGCAGTTTGGGAGGCTGAGGTGTGGCGGGGGTATAGCTTAAGCCCAGGAATTTGAGACCAGCCTGGCCGACATGGTAAAACCCCATCTCTACCAAAAATATAAAAAACTGAGCATGGTGGCTCACACCTGTAGTAGTCCCAGCACTTTGGGAGGCCGAGGCAGGTGGATCAACTAAGGTCAGAAGTTTGAGACCAGCCTGAACAACATAGTGAAACCCTGTCTCTACAAAAAACATGGAAAATTAGCAAGTAGCCGGGTGGCCAGGCGCAATGGTTCACACCTGTAATCCCAGCACAGGTGTGAACCATTGGGAGGCTGAGTTGGGCGGATCACCTGAGGTTGGGAGTTCAAGACCAGCCTGACCAACATGGAGAAGCCCTGTCTCTACTAAAAATACAAAATTAGCCGGGCGTGGTGGTGCGCGCCTGTAATCCTAGCTACTGGGGAGGCTGAGGCAGAAGAATCACTTGAACCGGAGAGGCAGAGGTTGCAGTGAGCTGAGATCACGCCACTGCACTCCAGCCTGGGCAACAAGAGAGAAACTCTGGCTCTCTTATTAAAATATATATATATATGAAGTGTACCCTCACTTTATAATAGCAAGTGTACCTTTCCCCAGTCAGTCTCGGTAAGATTCTTGGATTACTCTTTCCTCGGCAGGTTTCCCTTTGGGAACTGCTCTTGTAGCCTCCGCAGAGGGAGGCAAGGAGGGTAAAACTGATTACGCAGACCCTGGGGATGATTGATGGAGATGGGTCTTGGAGAGAGTTTCAGAAAGAGGATGCAGGTAACCTGGGCTACATAGCAAGACTCCACCCCTACAGAAAAAGTAAAAATTACCCAGGCGTAGTGGTGCGTGCTTGTAGTTCCAGCTATTGGGGAGGCTGAGGCAGGAGGACGGCTTGAACCCAGAAGTTCGAGGCTGCAGTGAGCAATGGTGGTGCCACTGTGCTCCAGCCTAGGTGACACAGCAAGACAAAGAAGATAAGAAAGAAAAAGAAAAGAGAGAAAGAGAGGAAGGAAGGAAAGGAGGGGAAGGGAGGGGAGAGGCATGGTGGCTCACGCCTATAATCCCAGCTTTTTGGGAGGCCGAGGCGGGCAGATCACCTGAGGTCAGGAGTTCGAGACCAGCCTGGCCAAAGTGGTGAAACCTCGTCTCTACTAAAAACACAAAAATTAGCCGAGTGTGGTGGTGTGCACCTGTAATTCCAGCTACTTGGGAGGCTGAGGCAGGAGAATTGCTTGCACCTGAGAGGCGGAGGTTTCAGTGATCAGAGACTGCTCCATTGCACTCCAGCCTGGCAACAAAAGCAAAATTCCGTCTCAAAAGAAAAAGAGAGAGAGAAAAGGGTGGAGAGAGAGAGCAGAGAGGGAGAGGAGAGAGGGAAAAAGAGAGAGGGAGAGAGAAGAGAGTGAAAGTGAGAGAAAGGAAGGGAAAAGAAAAAAGAGAGAGAAAGAAAGGGGGAGGGAGAGAAAGAGAGAAAGAAAAAGAGAAAGAAAGGGTTGGACGTGGTGGCTTACGCTGTATTCCCAACACTTTGGGAGGCCAAGGTAGGCGGATCACGAGGTCAGGAGTCTGAGACCAGCTTGGCCAATATGGGAAACCGAGTCTCTACTAAAAATTATAAAAATTACCTCAGTGTGGTGGCGCACGCCTGTAATCCCGGCTACTTGGGGGCTGAGGCAGAAGAATCACTTGGACCCGGGAGGCGGAGGTTGTAGTGAGCCGAGACTGCACCATTGTACTCCAGCCTGGGAGGCAGAATGAGACTCTGTCAAAAAAAAAAAAGAAAGAAAGAAAGAAAAGAGAAGGAAGGAAGGAAGGAGGCAGAAAGAGAAAGAAAGAAAAGGGGAGGGAGGAAAAGACACAAAGAAAAAAGAAAGAGAAAGAGAGAAAGGAAAGAAAGGGAGGGAGGGAAAGAAAAAATAGAAAGAAAAAAGAAAAGAAAGAAAGAAAAAAGGAAGAGGGAGGAAGAGAGGGAGGGAGGAAGTGAGGGTAAAAGGGAGGAAGAGAGGGAGGGAGGGAAGGAGGGAATGAGGGGTTGCAGCTTCAGTGAAAGGCTGGGGCTGGAAAAGGGCGGGCTCAGCAAGGGGAAGGGCTTGGAGAGGGAAGGGGGCTCCGTGAGGGGACGGGGCCTTAGTGAGAGGGAAGGATGGAGAAGGAGGTCAGCTTAGACAATGAGGGTGCTTAGGGATAGGAGATGAAGGGAAGAGAACCGAGGGAAGGTCTCTCTGGGCCTGTCTGGGATGGGACTTGCAGGCACAGGCTGAGGACCAGAGGTTGCCTCTGCCTCCACCCGCAGCAGTCCCTGGCCAGGAAAGCCTGGGAGCCGTGGAGGCAGGAGCAGGGTTGTTCGTTGACCATCAGCTTCAAGAGGGCGGCCTGGACACCATCCCTCCTGGCTATACTGTCAGGCCCAGGTCTCGCCTGCCTCCTTAGCCCACCCCAGCACCCCCAAGCCTGGGGGATGTGGCAGAGAAGGGAGACACACCCAGTCCCCTATGGCAGGGCTCCCAGACCTCAGAGTCTCCCCTGGTCTCTCCCAAGCCTGGGCACCCCTGGGGCCTCCTGGGGGAGAGATAGGGAAAGGGAGGTGTCCGATTCCATCCTACAGCCTCCCACCACGTGCCCGCGAATCTCTGTCTGGTTTCAAGTCTGTCTCAAATTACTTCTTTTTTTTTTTTTTTTTGAGATGGAGTCTGGCTCCTGTTGTGCAGGCTGGAGTGCAGTGGCTGGATTTTGGCTCACTGCAACCTCCACCTCCTGGGTTCAAACAATTCTGCTGCCTCAGCCTCCTGAGCAGTTAGGATTACAGGTGCCCACCGCCACACCCAGCTAATTTTTGTATTTTTAGTAGAGACAGGGTTTTGCCATGTTGGCCAGGCTGATCTCGAACTCCTGAGCTCAGGTGATCTGCCCGCCTCAGCCTCCCAAAGTGCTGGGATTACAGGCATGCGCCACCATGCCCAGCCTTCTATTTTGATCTTTATAGAGTCTAACGCCTAAGCAGAGGTGGTAGAGCTTGTAACACACAGACCACAAGCTGAGCAGGGTCTCAGCAAAGGGGTTCAGGAAACCTGATCCTCACTCTAGGTCCAGCCTGGCCACTGCTTTCCTGTGTGGCTCCAAGAAAATCCCTTCCCCTTCCAGGTCTGTTTCCCCAGCTTTTTTTTTTTTTTTTTGAGACAGAATCTCGCTCTGTTGCCCAGGCTGGAGTGCAGTGGCGCAATCTCGGCTCACTGCAACCTCTGTCTCCCAGGTCCAAGCAATTCTCATGCCTCAGCCTCCCAAGTAGCTGGAATTACAGGCACGTGCCACCACTCCCGGCTAATTTTTTGTATTTTTAGTAGAGACAGCGTTCCACCATGTTGGCCAGGCTGGTCTCGAACTCTGACCTCAAGTGATCCACCTGCCTTGGCCTCCCAAAGTGCAGGGATTACAGGTGTGAGCCGCCGTACCCAGCCTCTCATCATTTCTTTTTTTGTTGTTGTTGTTTTTGAGACAAGGTCTCACTCTGTTGCCCAAGCTGGAGCACAATGACATGATCATGGCTCAATGCAGCCTCTACCTCCTGGGCTCAGGCAATCCTCCCACCTCAGCTTCCCAAGTATCTGGGACCAGAAGCATGCGCCACCACACTAGGTTCTTTTTTTTTTTTTTTTTAAGTACAGACAGGGTCTCGCTATGTTGCCCAGACGGGTCTTAAACTGACCTCAAGTGATCCTCCTGCCTCTGCCTCCCGAAGTGTTGGGATTATGGGCTTGAACCACCACACCCAGCAGTTTCCCCATCATTTCAACAAAGAAGCTGAAACCGGCTGATCCATGAGAGCCCCTTTAACTTGTCTTTTCCACCCCCATCTTTATCCTTACCCGCTGCAGAGGAAAATTGCCAAAACCAAAGTGACCAGGTAAACAGTGCAGTTTCCTCCTTTGAACCTCAGTTTCCTCATCTAGAAAATGGGTATGATAACAGCACTGGGCTGGGTTGAGGCTTAACTGGGCCATCCTTTGGGTTTCCATGTAGCCTACTGTCACCATCACACCACCAGCTTTGCCACTGTGTATTGTTTTTTTGTTTTGTTTTGTTTTTGAGACAGAGTCTCCCTTGAACCTCCATCTCCCAGGTTCAAGCGATTCTCCTGCCTCAGCCTCCCGAGTAGCTGGAAGCCACCAAGTCCAGCTAATAATTTGTACTTTTATTAGACATGGGATTTCACTGTGTTGGTGAGGCTGGTCTTGAACTCCTGGCTCAAGCGATCTGCCCACCTCAGCCTCCCAAAGCACTGGGATTACAGCTGTGAGCCACCAAGGCCGGGCGATTGTTGTTTTGTTTCTTGTTAGACTTTCCTACCAGAAAGTCATCTCACAAGGTCATGGACACTGTCTTGAGCTGTTTCTCTCTGTCTGTAGTACCCAGAGAGGGCTGGCACAGGGAGGCTGCTCAGAAATATCTTTGGAATGAAGACATGCCTGTCTGCACAAAAAGCACATGGCATAGTGCTATGTATACAGTAGGAGTTCAATTAATGTGAGTTTGTATTAAGATTTGGGACTGTGCACAGTGGCTCACAGCCAGGTGCCGTGCCTGTAATCCCAGCCACTTGGGAGGCTGAGGCAGAAGAACTTTTATAGTTATAGCTCATAACTATAAAAGGAGGGGTATCAGCCAGGTGCCGTGGCTCACACTTGTAATCCTAGCACTTTGGGAGGCAGAGGCGGGAGGATCGCTTGAGGCCAGGAGTTCAAAACTAGCCTAAGCAACAAAGCAACACCCTGTCTCTATTTAAAAAATGCAAAAATTAGCCAGGCATGGTGGTGCATGCCTGCAGTCTCCGCTACTCAGGAGGCTGAGGTCGGGGGATTGCTTGAACCCAGGAGGCGAAGGTTGCAGTGAGCCAAGATTGCGCCACTGCACTCCAGCCTGGGCGAGAGAGCGAGACTCCATCTCAGAAAAAAAAAAAAAGATTTTGGTGTATTTGGTCAGGCAGGGGCCTGAGAACGTGAGAGTGTTGGCTGGGTCGTGAGAAGGTCCCTAGGTTTCTTCAAACGCCACAGCTCCAAAGCCCCCTGCCAGGCCCTGGGGCTGTCCCACGTGTGGGGGATGGCTGAGTCGTGAGAAAGTCCCTAGGTTTCTTCAAACTCCATAGCCCCAAAGCCCCCTGCCAAGCCCTGGGGCAGTCTCACCCACCTCCCACAGAGGTGCCACAGGCTGCCCGCTCTTGCCACACCTATTCTAGCTCTTCCTCCTGCCAGACCAAAAGCCAACTGCTTTATCAAACAAACACAGCGTTTATTGTGGCTCCCTCAAGGTCTGTAGCTGGCCTGGAAGAACAGACAGTACCTTCCTTCCCCCTCCCATGCCAGGATTGCCCGAAAGGTCACCCACGCTGAGACAAAAACGCTCCGCAGAGCCAGGAAAGAGCAAGAGCATGGGCATCAGGTGCCCACTGCGGGACCTTGACCGAGCCACTTGCTGCCTCTAGCTCCTAACTAGAAAAGAAGGGGTACCGACCGGGTATAGTGTAATCCTGGCACTTTGGGAAGCAGAGGCAGGAGGATCATTTAAGGCCAGGGGTTCAAGACCAACCTGGACAACAAAGCAGCACTCTGTCTCTAAAAACAATGCAAAAATTAGCCAGGTGCGGTGGCTCACACCTATAATCCCAGCACTTTTGGAGGTTGAGGCAGGCAGATCACAAGGTCAGGAGTTTAAGACCAGCCTGGCAACATGGTGAAACCGTCTCTACTAAAAACACAATAATTAGCCGGGCATGGTGGCAGGTGCCTATAATCCCAGCTACTCGGGAGGCTGATGCAAGAGAATTACTTGAACCCGGGAGGCAGAGGTTGCAGTGAGCCAAGATCACACCATTGTACTCCAGCCTGGGCAACGGAGTGAGACTCCATCTCAAAAAAAAAAAAACAAAAAAAAACCAGAAAGCAAAAATTAGCCAGGCATGGTGGTGATGCATGCCTGTAGTCCCAGCTACTCAGGATGCTGAGATGGGAGGATTGCTTGAGCCCAGGAGGTCGAAGCTGCAGTGAGCCGTGATCGCACCACTGCACTCCATCCAGCTTGGGCGACAGAGAGGTGGTATTGCTCCTGCTGTATTTGGTCCCGTAAGAACTGCAAGGCCGGGCGCAGTGGCTCACACCTGTAATCCCAGCACTTTGGGAGGCCGAGGCGGGTGGATCACGAGGTCAGGAGTTCGAGACCAGCCTGACCAATATGGTGAAACTCCGTCTCTACTAAAAATACAAAAATTAGCTGGGCGTGGTGGCACACGCCTGTAATCCCAGCTACTCAAGAGGCTGAGGCAAGAGAATTGCCTGAACCTGGGAGGAGGAGGTTGTAGTAAGCCAAGATCGTGCCACTGCACTCCAGCCTGGATGACAGAGTGAAACTTCGTCTTAAAAAAAAAAAAAAAAAAAGAAAAAAAGAACTCTGCCAGATTCGAATTACACAGTGGGGACTCTGAGGCTCAGAATGTGTTGAGTCTTGGCTTCAGGGCCTGCTACCTCCTGTCAATAACCAGTCCCTGGCCAGGCACAGTGGCTCACCCCTGTAATCCCAACACTTTGGGAAGCCAAGATCACATGAGGTCAGGAGTTCGAAACCAGCCTGGCCAACATAGCAAAACCCCATCTCTACTAAAATACAAAAATTAGCCAGGCATGGTGGTGGGCACCTATAATTCCAGCTACTCGGGAGACCGAGGCAGGAAAATGGCTTGGACTCAGGAGGCAGAGGTTACAGTGAGCCAAGATAATGACAGTGCACTCCAGCCTGGGCAACAGAGCAAGACTCAGTCTCAAAAATAAAATAAAATAAAATAAAATTCAAGAAGGAGATATAATAAAAAAATAAATAATAAAAATAAAATAATCAGTGCCTACACTGTCACCCTCTCTTTATGTCTGGATGCGTCCGCCTCTCTCTCCACGCGCATTGCCACAACTCCAGCCAGGATGCCAGCCTGTTTCTGTAGCAGCCTGGAGAGAGTTTCTGGTCTCCACGCTCCCTCCCTACACTCCCACCAGCTATGCCCCCTTTCCAAGCCAGTCATCGCAGAGCAACCCTGAGTCTGACCATGTCACTCCCCTACTTAAAATCCTTCAGGCCCCCTGCCCCCACATGGCCCTCCAGATGCCACCCAGACTTCATGACACACCTTAGAAGCCCCTGTGGGCGCAGGCCATGCTCACCTCTCCATTTCCACCCGTGCTCTCCAAACTGCCCCTCCACATCCCAGCCACCACTCAGCATCCCTGACCCCACTCAGCATCCCTGACCCCACTCAACATCCCTGACCCCATGCAGCATCCTTTCTCTCCTCAAAAACCCTGCACTCAACCTCTGTCTCCCAGGTTCAAGCGATTCTCCTGCCTCAGCCTTCCAATTAGCTGTGATTACAGACGCACACCACCACACTCGGCTAAGTTTTTGTATTTTTAGTAGAGACGGGGTTTCACTACGTTGGCCAGGCTGGTCTCGAACTCCTGACCTCATGATTCGCTTACTTTGGCTTCCCAATGTGCTGGGATTACAGGCGTGAGCCACCACAGCCGGCTTTTTTTCTTTTCCTTTTTCTTTTTCTTTTTTTTTGAGACAGGGTCTGAAACAGAGTCACTCTGTCACCCAGGCTGGAGTGCAGTAGCATGATCTCAGCTCGCTGCAACCTCCGACTCCCAGGTTCAAGCCATTCTCCTGCTTCAGCCTCCTGAGTAACTGGGACTATAGACACGTGCCCCCATATCCAGCTTTTTTTTTTTTTTTTTTTTTTTTTGAGACGGAGTTTCGCTCCTGTTGTCCAGGCTGGAGTTCAGTGGTGCGATCTCGTCTCACCACAACCTTTGCCTCCTGGGTTCAAGTGATTCTCTTGCCTCAGCCTCCCAAGTAGCTGAAATTACAAGCATTTGCCACCAAGCCCAGCTAATTTTATATTTTTGGTAGAGACAGGGTTTTTCCATGTTGGTCAGGCTGGTCTCAAACTCCCGACCTCAGGTGATCCACCCACCTCGGCCTCCCAAAGTGCTGAGATTACAGACATGAGTCACGGCACCCAGCCTAAATTTTTTTTGTATTATACTTTAAGTTCTGGGGTACATGTGCAGATCTTGCAGGACTGCTCCATAGCTATACACATGCCATGGTGGTTTGCTGCCTCCATCCCCCTGTCACCTACATTAGGTATTTCCCCTACTGTTATCACTCCCCAATCTCCCCACCCCCTACTATCCCTCCCCAGCCCCTCACCCCCACAACAGACCCCACTATGTGATGTTCCCCTCCCTGTGTCATGTGTTCTCATTGTTCAACACCGATTTATGGGTGAGAACATTCGGTGTTTGGTTTTTTGTTCTTATGTCAGTTTGCTGAGAATGATGGTTTCCAAGATTCATCCGCGTCCCTGTAAAGGACATGAACTCATCCTTTTTATGGCTCCATAGTATTCCATGGTGTATATGTGCCACATTTTCTTTATCCAGTCTATTCTTGATGGACATTTGGGTTGGCTCCAAGTCTTTGCTGTTGTAAATACTGCTGCAATAAACATATTTGTGCATGTGTCTTTATAGCAGAATGATTTATAATCCTTTGGGTATATACCCAGTAATGGGATTGTTGGGCCAAATGGAATTTCTATTTCTAGATCCTTGAGGAATCGCCACACTGTCTTCCACAATGGTTGAGCTAATTTATTGACCTAAAGTTTGTATTTTTAGGAGAGGCGGGGTTTCACCATGTTGGCCAGGCTTGTCTCAAACTCCTGACCTAAGGTGATCTGCCTCAAAAAAAAAAAAAGAAGAAAAAGAAATTTAATTAAAAAAAAAATAACCTTGCTTATAGACATTACTGGAGATAGTGAAAAATAAAAAGACAAAAAAACAAAACAAAAAAAAAAAACCCTGCAGCACTATTCACAATAGCAAAGGTGTGGAAGCCACCTAAGTGCCCATCAGTGATAGACTGGATAAAGAAAATGTGGCACACATACACCATGGAGTACTATGTAGCCATAATAAAGAATGAGATTGTGTCTGTTGCAGGAACATGGATGGAGCTTGAGGGTATTATCCGTAGCAGACCAACACAGGAACAGGAAACCAAATCTTGTACATTCTTGCTTGTAAGTGGGATCTAAATGATGAGAACTTATGAACACAAAGAGGGAAACAACAGACAGTGTGGTCTACTTGAGGGTGAGGGTTGGGGAGGGAGAAGAGGCACAAGGGTCTCTTGAACCTGGGAGGCAGAGGTTGTAGGGAGCCAAGATCACACCACAGCACTCCAGGCCTGGGCAACGGAGCGAGACTGTCTCAAAAATAAACAAAACAGCAAAGAAGCAACTCCTCATCTGTTCAAGTTTGATCACGAGATTGTAGCAATTCAGTCCCATCTTCATGCCTGGCTTCTAATAGTAGTTCTTTTGTTACTTCCACCACATCTGCAATTGCTTCCTCCACTGAAGTCTTTGAACCCCTCCCTCAAAGTTATCCATGAGGGTGTGTTGGAAACCGATGCTCCGTGCCGCAAAGAAAAATTAGCACTGAGACAAAGGATCTCTCAGCAAAGCAATTTTTACTTCCTGCACTGCAGGAAGGGCACCCTCACTAGCCATCTTGCTATGAGAGTATAATGAACAAAGCAGACATATTTATCCCTTATGCATTCGGGGTCGTCCTTACTGCTGTGCCTGATCTCCATTGGTTGGAGCCGGACCTCACAATCTAAACTAAAGCCCAATTGGCTAATAACTTAAAACTTTTCTAAACAGATAAGGGGCATAGGCTGCGAGCTGGGACATGCCTGTCAGCATGTGCAGCACAGATACCTTGGTTAAAGTACAAGGACATGGAATATACTACGTCCCTGTAGGCATGTCTCACAGCTACATAGGACAGGGCTTAACAAAGAGTTATTAGCACACTTATAATTTATTCTTTAACAAGAAAGGAAACTTTGAAGAGGAACTTTTTACTTCCCACAGGGTGGAATCCACTTCTTCGAAACTCCTGCTAACGTGGATATTTTCACCTCCTCCCATGAACCCTGAATGTTCTTGATGGCATCCAGAATGGCGAATTCTTTCCAGAAGGTTTTCCATTTACCTTGCCCAAATCCACCAGAGGAATCACCATCTATGGCAGCTACAGCCTCACAAAATGTATTTCTTTCTTTTTTTTTTTTTTTTTTAAGACGGGGTTTCACCATGTTGGTCAGGCTGGTCTTGAACTCCCGGCCTTAGGTGATCCGCCCGCCTTGGCCTCCAAAGTGCTTGGATTACAGGCGTGAGCCACCATGCCTGGCCCAAAATATATTTCTTAAATAATAAGACTTAAAAGTCTAAATCACTGGCCAGGCTCAGTGGCTCACGCCTGTAATCCCAGCACTTTGAGAGGCTGAGGCAGGTGGATCACGAGGTCAGGAGTTCAAGACCAGCCTGGCCAACATGGTGAAATCCCACCTCCACTAAAAAATACAAAAATTAGCTGGGCATGGTGGCTCGTGCCTGCAATCCCAGCTACTCCAGAGACCGAAGCAGGAGAATTGCTTGAACCGGGACCCAAGAGGCAGAGGTTGCAGTGAGCCAAACATGCACCACTGCACTCCAGCCTGGGCTACAGTGGGAGACTCCATCTCAAAAAAAAAAAAAAAAAAAGAAAGAAATTCTAAATTACTCCTCGATCCATGAACAGCAGAATGGGTGTTTTATTACCAGGCATGAAAACAACATTCATCTCTTTGCAGATCTTCAACAGAGCTCTGGGTGACCAGGTGCATTGTCAATGGGCAATAATATTTTGAAAGGAATCTTTTTTTTTTTTTTCTGAGCTGGTGTCAACAGTGGGTTTTAAATATTCGGCAAACCACCCTGTAAACAGATGTGCAGTCATCTAAGCTGCGTTGTTCCACTTCTAGAGCACAGAGTAGATTTAATGTAATTCTTTTTTTTTTTTTTTTGAGACAGAGTCTTGCTCTGTCACCCAGGCTGGAGTGCAGTGGCATGATCTCAGCTCACTGCAATCTCTGCCTCCTGGGTTCAACCAATTCTCCTGCCTCAGTGTCCAGAGTAGCTGGGATTACAGGCACCCGCCACCATGCCCAGCTATTTTTTGTATTTTTAGTAGAGACGGGGTTTCATCATACTGGTCAGGCTGGTCCCAAACTCCTGACCTCAGGTGATCCGCCCACCTTGGCCTCCCAAAGTGCTGGGATTACAGGCGTGAGCCACCGTGCCCAGCCAATTTAATGTAATTCTTAAGGGCTCCAGGATTTTCAGAACGGCAGATGAGCACTGCCTTTAACATCAAGTCACCAGATGCAGCCATGAGCAAGGGTCAGCCTGGGCTTTGAAGCTTTGAAGCCAGGCATTAACTTCTCTCTAGCTATGAAAATCTTAGAGAAGCCAGACACAGTGCTGGATCATGCCTATAATCCTAGCACTTTGTTTTCTTGTTTGTTTGTTTGAGATGGAGTTTCACTCTTGTTGCCCAGGCTGGAGTGCAGTAGTACTATATTGGCTCGTTGCAACCTCCGCCTCCCGGTTCAAGTGATTCTCCTGCCTCAGCCTCCTGACTAGCTGGGATTTCAGGCACCTGCCACCACACCCAGCTAATTTTTGTATTTTAGTAGAGATGCAGTTTCACCATGTTGGCCAGGTCAGTCTTGAACTGCTGATCTGAAGCGATTCACCAGCCTGGACCTCCCCAAGTGCTGGAATTATAGGCATGAGCCACGGGTGCCAGCCAGCCCTTCTGATCTTAAAGCTTGAAACTTACATTTACTTTATCTGAGTTCCTTCTTCAGTAAATGACCTGCAGGCCTCACAGAAAGTACCAAAGAACTGAGAAACTCACTAGATGACGGCATCTAGACCGTGAATTGCCAGCCCCCTCATTCATCATGATTGCTTCCTTACCCCTCCTGAGTTCCTGTTTTCCTATACACGGGTACATTTGTTCCCTGCTATATAAGACTCTAACTTTAGTCGATGAGAGAGACAGATTTGAGACTGATCTGCCATCTCAGACACACACACCCGATTAAAGCCTTCTTCCTTGCCAATAATCGTCTTAGTGATTGGCTTTCTGTGCGGCAAGCAGCAGGGCCTAGCCTGAACCCCTGGTGTTTTGGCAACAAGAACAGTGCTTGGCATTTGTTAAGCGCTCCGTAAGTGTTAACTGTTATCTCAGCAGCATCTCCAACCTAGAGAGCACTGGGGTGAAAGCGAAGATGAAATTACAGAAAATAATGTCGGGATCTTGGCTCACTGAAACCTCCACCTCCCAGGTTCAAGCAATTCTCCTGCCTCAGCCTCCTGAGTAGCTGGGACTACAGACGCGGACCACCACGCCCAGCTAATTTTTGTATTTTTAGTAGAGACGGGTTTTCACCATGTTGGCCAGGATGTTCGCAGTCTCTCGAACTTGTGATCCACCTGCCCCAGCCTCCCAAAGTGCTGGCATTTCAGGCATGAGCCACCAAGCCCAGCCTAAATCCTGTTGATTCTAAACTCCAAAATACATCCCAAATCTATCTTTCTTTCCCTACTTCCACAGCCACCTTCCAGTCAAAAGTGAACATCGTGTCACAGTTGAATGTCTGCAATAGTACCCTAACCGATTTTGCTGCCTCTCCTCCACTTCCCCTCTAACCTGCCTCACACCTTCTTCTAGACCGTCAAACAGTCCTTTAAAAATGTAAATCAGACGGGCACAGTGGCTCATGCCTGTAATCCCAGCACTTTCGGAGCCCAAAGTGAGCGGATCACTTGAGATCAGCAGTTTCAGACCAGCCTGGCAACATGGCGAAATCCCATCTCTCCTGAAAATACAAAAAATTAGCCGGGCTTGGTGGCTCACGCCTGTAGTCCCAGCTACTCAGGAGGCTGAGGCAGGAGAATCACTTGAACCCGGGAGGTGGAGGTCGCAGTGAGCCAAGATTGCACCACTGCACTCCAGGCTGGGTGACAGAGGGAAGCTCCATCTCAAAAATAAAAATAAATGTAAATCACAGTGGTTGGCACCTGTAGTCCCATCTAGTCTAGAGGCTGAGGAGGGAAGATCACTTGAGCCCAGGAGTTCAAGGCCAGACTGGGCAACATAGTGGGACCCCCATCTCCAAAACAAAAATAAATAAATATGTAAAAATTAGCCAGTGTGGTGGTAGACACCTGTAGTCCCAGCTACTCAGGAAGCTAAGGCCGGAGAATTACTTCAGGAAGTTGGAGGCTGTAAAGAGGTATGATTGTTTCACTGCATCTCACACTCCAGCCTGGGTGTGACAGTGCAAGACCTTGTCTCTTAAAAAAAAAAAAAAGAGGTCGGGCACAGTGGCTCATGCCTATAATCACAGCACTTTGGGAGGCCAAGGGAGGAAGATCACGAGGTTGGGAGTTCGAGACCAGCCTGACCAACATGGACAAACCCTGTCACTACCAAAAATACAAAATTAGCTGGGTGTGGTGGCACATGCCTGGGATCCCAGCTACTCAGGAGGCTGAGGCAGGAGAATCAGTTGAACCTGGGAGGCAGAGGTTGCAGTGAGCCGAGATGTCACCACTGCATTCCAGCCAGGGTGACACAGTGAGACTTCATCTCAAAAAAAAAAAAAAAAAAAGATGTTGGGTGCAGTGGCTCACACCTATAAGCATTTTGGGAGGCTGAGGTGGAAGGATCGTTTGAGCTCAGACGTTTGACAGCAACATGGGCAATGTGGTGAAACCCTGTCTCTACAAAAAATATAAAAATTAGCCGGGTGTGGTGGCACACACCTGTAATCCCAGCTACTCAGGAGGCTGAGGCAGGAGAATCGCTTGAACCTGGGAGGTAGAGGTTGCAGTGAGCTGAGATTGCACCACTGCACACTCCAGGCTGGGTGATAGAGTGAGACTCCTGTATTTCCGCCTCCTCTTGGACTTGTAATTTGGCCCTCCAGACATTTCCCTTCCTGTTCATCAGCATGATCTTTTTACAACATAAAATATGCTTCTATGTTAGTCGATTTTGTTCTTTTGTACATTTTCTTATTTTTCTGGGCTCTGTGTTCTCAGATCTCAAACAAACAAATAAAAAATAATTAGCCCGGTGTGGTGGCATGTGCCTATAGTCCCAGCTACTTGGGAGACTGAGGTGGGAGGATCTCTTGAGCTCGGGAGGCAGAGGTTGCAGTAAGCCGAGATCCTGCCACTGCACTCCAGCCTGGGCAACAGAGCAAGACCCTGTCCCAGAAAAAAAAAAAAAAAAGTCACTTTGTTGTGGACCAGCATGGATGGCATTCTAGCAGTTACCGAATGTCAATAACGAACTTAAATGTACAACGACATTATTTTCTGTAATTCATCTTAGTGTTAATCTCTGAGGCTCTATTCTGCAGAGGCAGCTGGAAACAATTTTTTTTTTTTTTTTTTTTTTTGAGATGGAGTCTCACTCTGCTGCCCAGGCTGGAATGCAGTGATGTGATCTTGGCCCACTGCAACTTCTGCCTCTGGGGTTCAAGCAATTCTCCTGCCTCAGCCTCCCAAGTAGCTGGAATTATAGGTGCACACCACCATGCCCGGCTAATTTTTGCATTGTTAGTAGAGATGGGGTTTCAGCATGTTGGCCAGGATGGTCTCAAACTCCTGACCTCAAGTGATCCACCTGCCTCGGCCTCCCAGAGTGCTGGGATTACAGACATGACCATCACACCCAGCCTGGAAACAAATTTAACTTCAGTCCTCCTGAGACTGGGCCACAATTCCTGGATATGCAACAGGGCCAGACCTGCTTAGAGAGGAGGGAGGTCGCAGGGAGGGACAGTTGTACAGCAGCCAGCCCTCAAGCAGTAATGACAAGACACCCATCATCCTGTGTCAATGGCCCCTCCAGCCCTGCAGCTTGCAGCGCGTCTGCTCTGGACTTGGGGAACAGGAGAATATTTTGCCAGCTCATTTTGGTCCTGCCCACCTGGCAGGCCCATGAGCCATTCCTCTCTGGGGACTCTGCCAACCAAGAAGCAGGTGGCAGACCTTCCTTCCGTTCCGGGCCAAGATACTGTCTCTGCTGAGGCATTCCCTTCCCCTCAGGGCTTCGGCTCTTGAAACACATAAACCAGCTTTTCCACTCTTAGGTCCAGCCATATGCATCCCCTAGGGCAATGAGTCCAGAATCCAGAACACAGAAAAATAGGAAAATGTGCAAAAGAACAAAACAGATTAACATAGAAGCATATTTTATGTCGTTAAAAGATCATGCTGGCCGGACGTGGTGGCTCATGCCTGTAATCCCAGCACTTTGGGAGGCCGAGGCAGGCAGATCACCTGAGATTGGGAGTTCAGGACCACCCTGACCAACATGGAGAAACCCCATCTCTACTAAAAATATTTAAAAATTAGCCAGGTGTGGTGGTGCATGCCTGTAATCCAAGCTACTCGGGAGGCTGAGGCAGGAGAATCACTTGAACCCAGGAGGCGGAGGTTGGGGTGAGCCGAGATCATGCCATTGCACTCCAGCCTGGGCAACAACAGCAAGACTCTGCCTCAAAAAAAGAAAAAAAAAAATTAGCTGGGCAGGGCGGTCCCAGCTACTCGGGAGGCTGGGGCAGGAGAATTGCTTGAACCTAGGAGGCAGAGATTTCGGTGAGCCAAGATTGCGCCACTGCACTCCAGCCTGGCGACAGAGTGAGAGTCTGTCTCAAAAAAAAAAAAAAAAAAAAAAAAACAGAACTAGGTAAAGGATTAGATTAGGGAAACAGGAGAGGAGAGGGAAGGAAAGAGGAAGCCTCAAGAACTACTCCTAGCCACGTGTGGTGATGCATGTCTGTATTCCCAGCTACTCGGGAGCCTGAGGTGGGAGGACTGCTTGAGCCCAGGAGTTGGAGGCTGCAGTGAGCTACAGTCATGCCACTATACTCCAGCCTAGGCAACGGAGCAAGATCCCATCTCTTTAAAAAAAAAAAAAAAAAAAAAAAAAAGACACCTAAGATTCTGCCTTGGAAGATGGGATGGCTTTGCCATTGCACCTGGTGTTCCCACTTCTGGAACACCTTTTCCACCCTAACCCTTCACCTGGCCGACTCCTCCTCATGCTTCAGATCTCCATCCAGTAATCACTCCTGCAGAGTTGCCTCCCTGACCCCAGCGCCAGGCCAGATTCCTGGGTTTAGGTTCTTCTTCTCTTCTGCATATTTACGCAGTGCGTGATCACACACCCACTAGCATCTGTCAGGTCTGCAAACTGATCTTGGATCCCTCTAGAATCCCGAGTGTCTGGCACATAGAAGGTGCTCCATAAATACGGGCTCCAGGTCGGACATGGTGGCTCATGCCTATAATCCCAGTACTTTGGGAGACTGGCTGAAGGACTGCTTGATCCCAGGAGTTGGAGACCAGCCTGGGCAACAAAGCAAGGCTCTGTCTCTAGAAAAAAGATTTTTAAATTAGCCAAACATAGGCTGGGTGCCGTGGCTCACGCCTGTAATCCCAGTACTTCGGGAGGCTGAGGCGGATGGATCACCTGAGGTCAGGAGTTCAAGACCAGCCTGGCAAACATGGTGAAACCCCATCTCTACTAAAAATACAACAATTAGCCGAGCATGGTGGCAGGCACCTGTAATCTCAGCTACTTGGGAGGCGGAGACAGGAGAATCACTTGAACCCGGGAGGTGGAGGTTGCATGAGCTGAGATAGCTCCACTGCAGTCCAACTTGGGCAACAGAAAGCAAAACTCCGTCTCAAAAACAACAAGGAAGGCCAGGGAAAGTGGTTCACGCCTATAGCTCCAGCACTTTGGGAGGCTGAGGCGGCCGCATCACAAGGTCAGGAGTTTGAGACCAGCCTAGCCAACATGATTGAAACTGCGTCTCTACTAAAAAAATACAAAAATTAGCCTGGTGTGGTGGCAGGCACACAGCCGAGATCATGCCACTGCACTCCAGTCTGGGTGACAGAGCAATATTCCATCCCAAAAAAAAACAATTAGCCAGGCGTGGTGGCAGATACCTGCAATCCCAGCTACTCTGGAGGCTGAGGCAGGATAATCACTTGAACCATGGAGATGGAAGTTGCACTGAGCCAAGACCATGCCATTACACTCCAGCCTGGGCAAACAGCAAGATTCTGTCTCAAAAAAAAAAAAAAAAAAAATTAGCAGGGCGTGGTGGTACACACCAATAATCCTAGCAACGTGAGAGGCTAAAGTTGGAGGCTTGCTTGAGTCTAAGAGTTAGAGGCTACAGTGAACTGTGATTGTGCCATTGCAGTCCAGCTTGGGTGACAGAGAGAGACTCTAAAATTTAAATTAAAATTTGGCCAGCCATATTGGCTCACACCTGTAATCCCAACACTTTCGGAGACCAAGGCAGGTGGATTATCTTAGGTCAGGAGTTCGAGACCAGCCTAGCCAACAGGGTGAAACCCTGTTGTCTCTACTAAAAATACAAAAATTAGTCAGGTATAGTGGTCTGTGCCTGTAATCCCAGCTACTCAGGAGTTTGAGGCAGGAGAATCTCTTGAACCTGGGAGGCAGAAATTGCAGTGAGCTGAGACTGTACCACTGCACTCCAGCCTGGGCAACAGAGCAAGACTCCATCTCAAAAAAACTAAAAAAAAAATAAAGACACCAAAATCCAGACAGAGGAGACGGAACTATGTCCTGCAAATGGAGCAGAGATTGTTGAGTGTCAAAATACACCAACTCTCTCATTGTCCTCCATTCATTCCAAAAGGGAAGGTATCCTCACCCTGCCACTTTAAGAATCATACCTGCGATCCCAGCATTTAGGGAGGCCTAGGCGGGAGGATCCTTTGAGCCCAGGAGTTTGAGACTAGCCTGGGCAAAAATAGCCAGACCCTGTCTCAATTAAAAAAAAAAAAAAGGCTGGGCACAGTGGCCTAACCTGTAATCCCAGCACTTTGGGAGGTTCAGGCAGGGGATCAGGAGGTCAGGAGTTCGAGACCATCCTGGCCAACACGGTGAAACCCCGTCTCTACTGAAAATACAAAAAAATAGCTGGATGTGGTAGCTGGCACCTGTAATCCCAGCTACTTGGGAGGCTGAGGCAGGAGAATCACTTGAACCTGGGAGGTGGAGGTTGCAGTGAGCCAAGACTGCGACACTGTACTCCAGCCTGGGCAACAGAGCGAGATTCCGTTTCAAAAAAAAAAAAAGAATCTGTATGTGTGATAAGACCGTTCCTGGGAGACACTGGGACTTCCACAGAGTCAGGAGGCAGAAAAAAAATAGGTGACAACTGGCTGGCCACGGTGGCTTATGCCTGTAATCTCAGCACTTTGGGAGGCTGAGGTAGGCAGATCAACTGAGGTCAGGAGTTCGAGACCAGCCTGACCAACATGGTGAAACCCCACCTTTACTAAAAACACAAAAATTAGCCAGGCATGGTGGTGGGCGCCTGTAATCCCAGCTACTCAGAAGGTAAAGCAGGAGAATCACTTGAATCCAGAAGGTGGAGGTTGCAGCGAGCCAAGATCGCACCACGGCACTCCAGCCTGGGCAACAGAGCAAGAAGCCATCTCTTTAGTCAAAAAAAAAAAAAAAAAAAAAATAGCTGACAACGTTGCTGTCAGCAGGACCTGTTGCAGGTTAGGGAGCAGAGGGAGGAGTGACTGGAAGCAGGAGAATCTGTGGGGCTGGTGGGAAGGCTTGGTGGGGAGGAGGTACAGTGGGGCAGGGAGATGGCAGAGACAGCTCGTGGAGATGTTCTGGACACCAGACCCCTGGCCTGATCCTGTGCCGTCCCCACCTTCTCTGGATGGCTGGGGCCTCCCTAACCTGCTCCGAAGAAAATAAATACTTGGACAAAATCCTTTGTTGAGAGGTTGATTAATTTGGTGTTTTGTTCACGGCTGCATCTAGGAAGGTGTTTGGCACACAGTGAGAGGCTCTGATGGACCTGGGCTTGTTGAAGCGAGGCAGGAAGGAGCCAGCGTTCTCAAAGTGTTGGGCAAGTCGCAAGGGAGGTGCACCGGCAACAGACCTGCAGGGATTACCTTTCCCACGTGGGAAAGGCTGCTGTGCGGATTAAACAAGATAATGTATATGAAAATCCTGGTTGCTTCATACACAACTCAGGTTCAAAATCCGGTAAGAGAGAAGCCAGGCTGACGTGGGGGTTGAGACGGGAGGAGGTTTCGACTGGAGTCACATGGGGTCCCCTGGGGACAGCCCCACGGGAAAGCTCCAGGGGTCTTCCAGGAAGCCCCAACTGGTGACAGCACAGCTGACGCTCCTGCCCCACCCGGCCGGCCAGCAGGAATTTGCCCCGTGACCTCCCCTGGCAAGCTGCTGTCACCATGGCGACCAGCCACGAAACAAGCAGCCCGATTGTCCTTGCTCAATGGGGCAGGTGAAACCCTGGTCATGTGACCGATACTAGGCCAGGTGTGGTTACGGGACTCCCGCCACCTCCCCTCCTTAACCCGTTCAACGCCACCGCCACCTAGGCGCAGTGTCTCCGCCGCCGCAGGCCGCACCCCTTCGGCCCTGGGTCCCCACAGCCTGAAGGGTGGTGACGAAATACACAGAGCACTGTGTTAGGAGTCAGTAAAGGAAAGAATCTGGGCTGTGCACCGGCTGAGTGACTTGGAGCTGGGTTACTTCTCTGTCCTAGCCTCTCTCTCCTCATCAGCAAAATAAGGATGGCACCCTCCCACTTCACAAGAAGGCTGGGAACACGGACGGGGCAGTGTAGACCCGACCTCCAAAGAGTGATCGTCCATTTCACCTCCCACCATCACCTCTGCATGTCTGGGGCTCCAGAAGGCCTCTCCTCTGGCCTCACCCAGAGGGAGACCTTTGCCAATCAACAGCAAGCTTCCTGGCCTGTTCCTAACCAGTCTGGAGGTCTAGGCAGTCCCCAGGATGACGCCACCCCCAGATCCCTTCCCAGGTAGCAACGACCCCTTCCCGGCCCCCACCACTTTCTCTGGAATGTTCAAGTGGAAACCTCAAACCAACTGGTTTTTCTACTTGTCTTCACAGCCACCTGATCATGGCTGGGGCCCGGGACTCTGAGTAAATGTCTCAAGGCTTCTTCTGCCCCTAGACATGGGGCTCTAGGGCCAGGCTCAGATTACCTGGTGGAGGGCGGGGTATGTGGCAGGGAGCAGTTTGAAAGCACCTTTTGAGTCCTGGCATGGTGGCTCATGCTTGTAATAACAGCACTCTTGGAGGTCGAAGCGGGAGGATGACCTGAGGTCAGGAGTTCGAGACCAGCCTGGCCATGAAACCTTGTGTCTACTAAAAATACAAAAATTAGCCGGGCATGGTGGCGCACACATGTAATCCCAGCTACCTGGGAGGCTGAGGCAGGAGAATCACTTGAACCCGGGAGGTGGAGTGAGCCGAGACTGTGCCACTGGACTCCAGCCTGGGCAACAGAGAGACACTCTGTCTCGAAAAAAAAAAAAATACTCTTCTTCTGAATCTTCAACCCCCATGCCTTTCATCCACCAATTCTAGAAAAACACTCTCTAAGGACCCCTCCCAGAGCTGGGACCAGCCCCCATCTGGGGCTCAGATGTCCTCATCACTCCCCTAATAACTGTCCAGGGAACCAAACTGATCACACCACCTGGTGTGCTTAGAGTCCCCGGTGACCTCAGCCCTCCTCAGATTAGAACAAAACACCTAGAGTCCCACTAGGCAGGAGACAGAGCTTTACTGAGTTAGAATGCATCCTCAGCCCGGCCAACATGGTGAAACCCCGTATCTACCAAAAACAGAAAAAAACTAGCTGGGCATGGTGGTGAGTGTCTGTACTCCCAGCTACTCGGGAGGCTGAGGCATGAGAATTGCTTGAACCCGAGAGGCAGAGGTTGCAGAGAGCCGGGTTCCAGCCTGGGCAACAGAGCCAGACCCTGTCTCGATAATAATAATAATAATAATACATTTTTTAAAAAAGGCCGGGCGTGGTGGCTCACGCCTGTAATCCCAGCACTTTGAGAGGCCAAGGCGGGCGGATCACGAGGTCAAGAGATCGAGACCATCCTGGCCAACATGGTGAAACCCCGTCTCTACTAAAAATACAAAAATTAGCTGGGCACGGTGGCGTGCGCCTGTAGTCCCAGTTACTCGGGAGGCTGAGGCAGAGGAATCGCTTGAACCTGGGAAGTGGAAGTTGCTGTGCATGGAGATTGTGTCACTGCACTCCAGCCTCAAGACAGAGCAAAACTGCATATAAAAAAAAAAAAAAATTAGGACTCATCCTGTGGATCCTGGACCGCCCTAAGGAGGTGGGGGAGGGGCCAGTGTCAGACTAGCTGGCCTAGGTGTCATCTCCAGGAGGGCGCCCAGCCACCTGCAGAACTTTCACCTAAGCATTTACCATCGCCCTGAAGCTCTCGATGACTGTTACCTCTTTGCACCAGATGAACAAGTAGCTCCCGCTGTGGACACGCAAAGGGAGGGCTGCCTCTGTAACACTACACAGTAGCCTCTGAGAAATGCTTTGAGAATAGGGGGTGGAAGAGATTAGTTTTAACTCAAGAAATCTGGGAAGGCTTGAGGAGGAGGCAGCAGTTATACAGGGCCCTAAATGGCCAGTAGCTGAGGCCAGGCATGGTGGCACACACCCGTAGTTCCATCTGCTCAGGGGGCTGAGGCGGGAGGATCACTTGAGTCTGGGAGTTCCAGACCAGCCTGAAACTATCCCCTTACTATGCCTGGAACATAGCAAGACCCTATCTCTACAAAAAATAGAAAAAAATTAGCCAGACATGGTGGTGCACATCTGTGGTCCCAGCTACTCAGGAAGCTGAGGCAGGACGATTGCTTGGGGCTGGGAGGAAGAGGTTGCAGTGAGCTGTGATTGTGCCACTGCACTCTAGCCTGGGTGATGCAGGCTCAAAAAAAAAAAAAAAAAAAAAGCCAGGTGTGGTGGCTCAAGCCTGTATTCCCAGCACTTTGGGAGGCTGAGGTGGGCACAGTAGCTGTAATTACAGAAGCCCGCCACCACACCCAGCTAATTTCTGTATTTTTAGTAGAGACAGAGTTTCACCATGTTGTCAGGGTGGTCTCGAACTCCTGGCCTCAGGTGATCCACCTGCCTCAGCCTCCCAAAGTGCTGGGATTACAGGCGTAAGCCACTGAGCCTGGCCTAAAAAAACTTTTTTTGAACCATGATTCTGTTAAAACAAAAAACAAACAAAAAAAAAAACTTTAGTCTGTGTGCCTGTAGTCCCAGATACTCGGGAGGTAAAGGCAGGAGGATAGCTTGAGCGAGGAGATGGAGGCTGCAGTGAGCTACGATTGCGTCACTGCACTCTGGCCTGGGCGAGGGTGAGACCCTCCCTCAGAAAATGTATAGGACTCGGGCAACTGGCTATGTGGAAGACAGCACCCCAGCAGGAGGAGGTAGGGCGTGAAGACCTAAAGGCGGGATGTGTGATAGGAGAGTACGAGAATGAGGGGGTGTGGGCGGAAAAGCAGGTGGGATCAGACTGGAGCAGGCTTCCCCAAATGTAAAGGGGACGGAGGGGGTTGGGGGAGAGCTCTAGAGTGCCCCCGAGCTCTTTCTAGATCGATGACTCCAGGATGGAAGTCCTGCCCGGGCCCCCAGCAGTGGAGCACGGCGCCACCACGCTGGCGCTCCGCCGCCCAGAGCTACCCTGGCGCCGCCCTCCCGTGCCGCCGGCACAGAAAGTCTGGCAGCCACCCAGGTCAGTGAGGGCAGGTGCGGGGCGGGTACCGAGCCCCAAGTTGCAGCCCAGCGGGGCGGGGCTTTCGCGAGGGGCGGGGCAAGTGCCTTGGGTGGCCCGCCTAGGGCGTGGCCAGGTGCGGCGCTCAGGGCGACGGGCGCAAGGCCTGCGGGAATTACGTAACGGCGTAAGGGGCGAGACTGGAGGCGGGGCCGGACTGTTCTCGGGGATTACGTAAGAAAACGAGATCGAGGGCGGGGAATCCCGCGATGAGGGTGGGAAGAGGGCGGGGCTCCAGCCGGAACTGGGCGGGGTCCCGAGCTTGGGTGGGAGGAGGAGCGTGGGCAGGACGAACCCCACGAGGTGCACGCCAGACACGGGCTTGCAACCATGCTCCGCTGGACCCGAGCCTGGAGGCTCCCCCATGCGGGGCTCGGCCTCTCCAGTCCTAGCTTCACGAGGGTGCCCGTCGCACCCAGCAGCAGCGGAGGCCGAGGGGGCGCCGAGCCTAGGTCAGTCAAGGGCACCGAGCGGGAGGCCATCCTCTGTCCTCCTTTTCCCGCCGGGCCCCGAAGGCCCCACCTCCTCCCCTTGGGCCCGCCCCCTCCCAGGCCTCTCCCACAAAGCCCTTTTCCCTCTCCTACCCGCCCCTCCCCCCCGCGCTCCGCCAGCTCAGCCCCCGATCCTTGCCCCGCCAGGCCGCTGCCGCTGTCCTACAGGCTTCTGGACGGGGAGGCAGCCCTCCCGGCCGTCGTCTTTCTGCACGGGCTCTTCGGCAGCAAAACTAACTTCAACTCCATCGCCAAGGCTTTGGCCCAGCAGACAGGCCGTAGGGTGCGCTTCCTAGTGGGCGGGGCTCCTGTAGGGCGGGGCGGGAATGGGCGGGGCCTGGGAGGAGGCAGGGCGGGGCCCGCTTCTCACGCTCACTTCCGGATCCGTCATGCGGCGTATTAGCCCTGGATGGCAACCCCATTCATTTCCCTCACGTTGCCATCTTCATTAATTATGTTGTAGATCTCCGTCGGCGCTAGCCAATGCCTAGGTGCCTGCACCCTTCCCATGAAGGGGCCAGACCCTGCTTGTTCACCAGGGATGACAGAGAGCTCACCACCTCTTAATGGCAGCCCATTCTTCTGTGCTCCGACTGTTGGAAATTTATTAGAGTCTCCTCCCTAGCATTCTCTGGAATGGCCACCCAGCCAGGCCAGCCCTTCAGAGATGTGGTCACAACCCTGGGGCCTGCTCTTCTTTGGCAGAGCAGGCCCCAGGTTCTTCATCTGGACCTCGTAGGTCTGGAAACTGGGCCCTCCCACCATCTGGGCCCTTCTCCTCTGCAGGGTGTATCTTCACACCCCTCGATCTGCTGTCCCTATGAGACCTTTGGCTCTCTACCCCCAGAATGTGAATACCAACGCAGCCCCGTCTCACCCCTCTCCCCAGGTGCTGACGGTGGATGCTCGTAACCATGGTGACAGCCCCCACAGCCCGGACATGAGCTATGAGATCATGAGCCAGGACCTGCAGGAACTCCTGCCCCAGCTGGGCCTGGCACCCTGTGTCGTCGTTGGCCACAGCATGGGAGGGAAGACAGCCATGCTGCTGGCACTACAGAGGGTAAGCCGCCCCTGTTCAGTATATACCCTGGGTGCCCCGCAGCCAACCTGACACTCAAACGAGCCTTGGATGACCAAGTTCAGGCTCCAGGAGCCATGCCTGAGGCTCACTGTGTCTGCCCTAAGACTGGTCCCAGTTCAGTTCTCTCCCACAGCCAGAGCTAGTGGAGCGGCTGATTGCTGTAGATATCAGCCCAGTGGAAACCACAGGCGTCTCCCAGTTTGCAACCTATGTGACAGCCATGAGGACCATCAGCATCCCAGATGAGCTGCCCCGCTCCCGTGCCCGAAAACTGGCTGATGAACAGCTCAGTTCTGTCGTCCAGGTGATACACCCACGCCCCCCCACCGACACATGGTATTTAGACCTGGGACCTGTCAAGGGAAAAGTGGTACGCCCAGACCACACAAGGAACCCCCCCAACTGCTGGACCCCCACAGGACATGGCTGTGCGGCAGTTCCTGCTCACCAACCTGGTGGAGGTAGATGGGCGCTTCGTGTGGAGGGTGAACTTGGATGCCCTGACCCAGCACCTAGACAAGATCTTGGCCTTCCCACAGAGACAGGAGTCCTATCTCGGGCCAACGCTCTTTCTCTGTGGTGGAAACTCCCAATTCGTGCAGTAAGCCAGCCTGGGTAGTGGGAGGGGCATGCTTTATTCACTCAGCCCCCAGTCTGGGAACCCTACCAGGGGAGGCCTTGGGTGTGGAAGAAAGGTGGCCGAGAGACCGGAAATACCACTGGGCACGTGGGCTCACACAGCCCTGTCCATTTCTCCCCACTCTGCTTCCGTTTATCTCTTTCTTTCCTCCTCCTCCCACGTTCACCCCTTCTTGATGGTCTTTGCTGCAACCCACAGTCCCAGCCACCACCCTGAGATTATTCGGCTCTTCCCTCGGGCCCAGATGCAGACGGTGCCTAACGCTGGCCACTGGATCCACGCTGACCGCCCACAGGACTTCATAGCTGCCATCCAAGGCTTCCTGGTCTAACAGCTGCTAGCAAGAAGGAGGGCTGGGCGCAGTGGCTTATGCCTGTAATCCCAGCATTTTGGGAGGCCGAGGCAGGAGGATCACTTGAGGCCAGGAGTTCGAGACCAGCCTGGCCAACACGGTGAAACTCCATCTCTACTAAAAATGCAAAAATTAGCCTGGCATGGTGGTGCACACCTGTAACCCCAGCTACTCGGGAGGCTAAGACAGGGGAATCACTTGAAACCAGGAGGCAGAGGTTGCAGTGAGTCAAGATCATGCGGCTGCACTCCAGCCTGGGCGACCGAGTGAGACTCTGTCTCAAAAAAGAAAAAAAACAGGAGGCATAAAACCCCAGGCTTCAGGTCCCTGCAGCCTGCTCCACACTTGAGCACAGAAGGACTCAGACGGGCACTGAGTGGACACAGGTTTTACAGGGGTGATCAGACCTCAGGCTTTAATGAATAAAGATAGTACTCCCAACGTCCTGGCCTGAGGTCTGTGTCACCACCAACGTCCTCGACCTAGGGAGAATCTGGACCGGGGGGTCCTGGCAGCTCTGGGGTCCACGTGGGCTCCCCGAGTGCCCTCAGCCTCTTTCTGCAGCTGATTCTGCACCTGCTGCCACACCAGCCGCTGCATGTCTTCCTGTGGGTAGGAGAGCAGGTTCAAGGCCGTGCCTGTGCCCTCTTCCCCACACCTCCCAGGCTCTGACAGCATTCCCCCTACCTCCCAGGCCTCTAGCTCCCGCCTCAGCCTCAGTTTCTCCTCCAGGACCTCCAGCAGCTGCGCCTCTACAGCGTGCAGCCGGGCTTTGCACGTGTGCAGCTCCGCCTCCACTGCCCGCTTCCTGTGGGTAGAAGAGAGAATAGCTGAGGCTTGGACCCTGCGGCTCACCCCTGGGTGTGGGCAAGTGTGGCCACAGCCCCTGCCTCAGTGATAGGGCTGCTGCTTGTGTGGCTTTCCTTCCAGAATGCCTGACTAGTCCCCTCTCCTTCCCAGGTCCAGAGCACACTCGGCTCCCTTCCTCCCTTCACTGTAAGAGGGTGCTCTACCCACGTCTTGTGAAAGGTGAAAGCGGGGAGCAGAGCCGGGCACTGTGGCTCCTGCCTGTCATCCCAGCACTAAGGGAGGCCGAAGCAGAAGGATCTATTGAGCCCAGGAGTTCAAGGCTGCAGTGAGCCATCTGATGACGCCACAGCACTCCAGCCTAGGCAACAGAGCAAGACCTTGTCTCGAAAAAAGAGGGAGGGGAAGGAGAGGAGGAAAGGAAGCCCCTGTAGGGGAACCCCCACCTCCCCTCCCACCCCTCAAAAGCAGCTTTCTCTTACTTGGCAATGGCTTCATCCCGCTCCTGGAGGACTTGGTCCAGGGAAGGCTCTGTCTGGGTGTCCCCCAGTGCTCCAGCCACCTGGGACTCTGGGCTGTGGCACAGGGTGACAGAGGAGGTGGTGGCAATCAAGTCTTGTCTGGAAAAGGTGTCCCACTCTGGGCCCTGCTGCCCTGGCCTTGACTTTGATGCTGTCGTC
This sequence comes from Alouatta palliata, assembly GCA_004027835.1. Classification (NCBI taxonomy): domain Eukaryota; kingdom Metazoa; phylum Chordata; class Mammalia; order Primates; family Atelidae; genus Alouatta; species Alouatta palliata. The sequence goes on from PVKV010006329.1 coordinate 102,298, forward strand.
AGGTGGGGAGGGGGTTGAGGTGCCCTGTACCTGCCCCCGGTTGCTGCCTTCGTCTCCCAGTCTCGACCTATGGAAAGAAGAGGAGGTGGCAGGTGTGGCCCCTGCCTGGCCTTCGTGCGAGCAGGGTGGGCAGGATATTTGGACCCCCAAGGAGCAAAGGAAGTCTCACCCCATCATCAGGGAAGGACGAGGCAGCTGGGTTCAGAAGAACACTTACCCTTAAGGGCCCAGACTCAGGGTGGCCTGGTGACTGGAACTCCTGGCAGCCGGGTGGGGCAAGTGAAAGACATGGCCCTTTGCCCTCCCTTCCCCGAAAGGCACTCCCTGGCAGGCCCCGCCCCCATCGGGCCAAGGAGGAGGCCCTGCTGCAACCTAGAACCCTCCAGCCAGGCCCCAGCACATTCAGCCCCCTTCCTCCCTGCGCCGCAAGAGGGTGCTCTACCCACGTCTTGCCAAAGTAGGGGCGGAGCCGGGCATGGTGGCTCCTGCCTGTCAGTCATCCCGGCTCTTAGGGAGGCCAAGGCAGGAGGATAGATTGAGCCCGGGAGTTCAAGGCTGCAGTGAGCCATAGCATCACGCCACTGCACTCCAGCTTAGGCAGCAGAGCAAGACCTTGTCTCAGAAATAGAGAGAGGGAAGGAGAGGAGAGGAGGGAAGGAAGGCATTGTCTCAGATGCTGAGACATAAGGTACCCCAGCCCCCATGCTGAAGGGTTGTCCTTGGTACCTTGAGTGGCATCATGCACAGACATAAATATAATCTTACCTCAGCAAAAAACACAAGGAAAAAAAGTATATCCCTGGCAAATTCTTCCTCATATTTATTTATTTTTAATTATTATTATTTTTTTTTTTTTTGAGGCAGAGTCTCACTCTGTTACCCAGGCTGAAGTGTAGTGCTGTGATCACGGCTCACTGCAGCCTCCGCCTCCCGGGCTCAAGCGATTCTCCTGCCTCAGCCTCCTGAGTAGCTGGGACTACAGGCATCTGCCACAATGCCCAGCTAATTTTTGTATTTTAGTAGAGACGGGGTTTTGCCGTGTTGGCCAGGCTGCTCTCAAATTCCTGACCTCATGATCCACCCGCCTCAACCTCCCAAAGTGCTGGGATTACAAGCGTGAGCCACCTCGCCCAGCCCACATTTTTTGTTCTTAGACTCACTGTGTCACCCAAGCTGGAGTGCAGTGGCACAATCGTAGTTGATGCAGCCTCGAACTCCTGGGCTTGACTCCTGGGCTCCCAAGTAGCTGGTACTATAGGCATTCACCATCATGCCCAGCAAATGTTTTTAAAATGTTTTGTAGACATGGGGTCTCTCTGTGGTCCCCAAGCTGGTCTTGAACTCCTGGCCTCCAGTGTACCCAGCCTCCCAAAGCACCCAGCCCTCCTAACATCTTGAATAGTACCTCTAATATCCCCAACGTTCTGATCCAAGAGCACAGGTCAGTCTGCTGTGCCCTCAGGGGTCTCAATAACCCCCCCACCTCCCTTGAAGTGACCACCACTTCCACAACTACCTTGAGTATACCAGCAACATATTCATAAATGTGTAAAAAGAAATCTCCATTTGGGAGGCCGAGGCAGGCGGATCACAAGGTCAGGAAATCGAGACCATCTTGGCCAGGATGGTGAAACCCCGTCTCTACTAAAAATACAAAAATTAGCTGGGCGTGGTGGCGCGCGCCTGTAATCCCAGCTACTCAGGAGGCTGAGGCAGGAGAATTGCTTGAACCCAGGAGGCGGAGGTTGCAGTGAGCCGAGATCGCGCCACTGTACTCCAGTCTGGCGCCTGGCGACGGAGTGAGACTCTGTCTCAAAAAAAAAAAAAAAAAGAATCTCCATTTCAGCAAGGGCCTTTTCAGCAAAGTTGCATATTGGGGATACTGGGGATTAGGTCCTCAACCCAGCTGCAAACAGTAAATGTTGCCGGGTGCTGTGGCTGTAGTGCCAGCTACTCCGGAGGCTGAGGCAGGAGAATCACTGGAGCCCAGGAGTTCCAGGTTGTAGTGTGGTATGCCTGTAGTGCAGGTACCTGTGTTTTCACTAAGTTCAGCACCAATTTGGTGACCTCCCAGGAGCAGGGACCACCAAGTTGCCTTGAAACAGCTCAGAAACTGGGCTCACAACTCCTGTGTCAATCAGTCATGGGATCTTGCCTGTGAATAGACACTGCACTTCAGCCTGGGCAACATAGCCAGATCCTATCTCTAAAATAAATAGGCTGGGCACGGTGACTCACGCTTGTAGTCGCAGCACTTTTTGGGAGGTCAAGGCAGGTGAATCATGATGTCAGGAGTTTGAGACCAGCCTGGCCAATATAGTGAAACCTGTCTCTACTAAAAATACAAAAAACTTAACCAAGCATGGTAGTGAGTGCCTGTAGTCCCAGCTACTCAGGAGGGTGAGCCATGAGAATTACTTGAACTCTGGAGGTGGAGGCTGCAGTGAGCTGAGTTCACGCCACTGCACTCCAGGCTGGGCAACAGAGCAAGACTCCATGTCAACAACAACTAAAAAAGAAATTCAAACTGCTCTCCAATGTCCAAAAAGTATTAACTTTTAAGGTAAAAAAAAAAAAAAAAAATTGGCTGGGTGCAGTGGCTCACGCCTGTAATCCTAGCACTTTGGGAGGCTGAGGTGGGCCATTCACAAGGTCAACATAGTGAAACCCCATCTCATCTCTACTAAAGTACAAAAATTAGCTGGACGTGGTGGCACGCATCTGTAATCCCAGCTACTCAGGAGGCTGAGGCAGGAGAATCGCTTAAACCCAAGAGGTAGAGGTTGCAGTGAGCCAAGATCATGCCACTGCACTCCAGCCTGGGCAGCAGAATGAGACTCCATCTCAAAAAACAAACAGAACAACTGTTAAGTTGTGAAACACTATACCCAGTTGTCACGTCTCTGTCCTCCCTCCATCTGGAACGATTTGCAGCCTTTGAGTGTCATGACCTCCATATTTTCAGAGATGACAGGGAAGTTATTTTGTAGACTGTCCTTCCATTTGGGTTTGTCCACTTCTTCCTGACAATGAGACCACCGTGACACGTTTTGGACAGAAATGCCACAAAAATGAGGCTGTGTTCTCTCTGTAGCCAGTGTCTGTTGGAGCCATGACTGGTAGTACCAACGTCCATCACTTGATTCAGATGCTTTTTTTGGCTAGGCACCTTGGCTCACGCCTATAATCTCAGCACTTTGGGAGGCCGAGGCAGGCAGATCACAAGGTCAGAAGTTTGAGACCAGCCTGGCCAACATAGTAAAACCCTGTCTCTACTAAAAAGTCACAAAATTGGCCAGGCATGGTGGTTCCCGTCTCCAATCCCAGCACTTTGGGAGGTCATGGTGGGCGGATCATGAAGTCAAGAGTTCGAGACCAGCCTGATCAACAGGGTGAAACCCTGTCTCTACTAAAAATAGAAACATTAGCCAGGCATGGTGGTGCATGCCTATAATCCCAGCTACTCAGGAGGCTGAGGCAGGAGAATTGCTTGACCCCGGGAGGCGGAAGTTGCAGTGAGCTGAGATCGTGCCACTGAACTCCAGACTGGGCAACAGAGTAAGACTCTGTCTCAAAAAAAAACCCCAAAAAATTGGCTGGGAACGGTGGCTCACCCCTGTAATTCTAGCACTTTGGGAGGCCAAGGCGAGCAGATCACGAGGTCAGGAGATCGAGACCATCCTGGCCAACATGGTGAAACCCCGTCTCTACTAAAAATACAAAAAAATTAGCTGAGTGTGGTGGCGCACACCTGTAGTCCCAGCTACTCAGGAGGCTAAGGCAGAAGAATTGCTTGAACCCAGGAGGCAGAGATTGCAGTGAGCTGAGATCGTGCCACTGCACTACAGCCTGGGCAACAGTGCGAGACTCTGTCTCAAAAAAAAAAAAAAAAA